>JAAAKM020000498.1:9555439-9580369 GCA_010016025.2 Alatinidae sp. Z8VKAUB7J3
GTGCTGTCTTTTGACAAGGGGTGGCAAGAGGCTCTCTTTTACTGTATTTTCTTCTTCATATTTTAATATTTTCCTTGCTTTGTAAGAAAAGTAGAGGGGCTGAAGCCCCCTCCCCCAGGGAGGCGCAGACACTGCTTATCAGGGGGCTGCACTGAGAGATTGCAGACAATGATTCTACAGCTTCAGATTCAACAACGGTGTAAAGACTGGACTCAACCATTTGTAAGCCTGCAATTCTCAACATAAATTGGTTACTTATTTTTTACTTCCCTCGCTTGAGTCTCATCTTTGTACAATATTCATATTTACGTGATGCCAGAGACGAATTGTTATCGTACACCCTCGGCGCGATTTTAGCATTCTCCCGTTGAAACTGCCCAAAATATCAAAAAAGTACTCTACAACACGATAAACAAAATAAGCAAGTTATTACCTTTCTGGGTGTTTATGGTCATCGATTGCTAACTTTAGTTTTTGTTTATGTACTGGGTTTGTGATATTCAATGCCGTTGCAAGTTCATTATCACTCAATTCCAGTAGAAGTTTCCCACTTTTTATATTTTCATAACATTTCTGTGAATACATCGCCATACAACATTCGACTTCCAGCCAGACTATAACTGCATCCGCTTTCCACCTGCTCATTGGCTCCTTTTGCATTTGGTCCCAGACTTCCCATTTATTAATCGTGTTCTCATCCACTCCAGTTCGCCATCCATCAATAACTGGTATGTGATCTGAAGGGTAATTCAAAACACAAATTTATTTGTATAAATCTACGGAAATTCGTTAACAGAAACATACAATCAAAGTAGTCGAGCACTGCTCTGGCCAAGGTCCAGAACTGCAAGTCCGAAAGGGATTGAGATAAGTTTATTACCTGCCTGCATTGTATCTTTGACAAAGAACTGCCGTGGACAGCGGGCGGTGAAAACTTTACAAGACAAGTACGTTCTCGAGTATATACACTAGGCCTATACACTTAAACGTTATCAAAAGCTATAAAAGTGCATCTAAAATATTGCAAAACGTGGTTAACATATCAAATTCGAATTCCGATATCAAGACCAGATTTGACGGGAAGCGTGTAAGGTAGAAATTGGCGACTGAAGCAAATATGGACTGTGTAACTTTTGAATGAGCGTTGCTTGATAAGCCTACGTCTAAGAAAATGAGCAAAACACACTTTCAGTGCTTGATTATAAACCCAACTCAATATAAGACCTGTATATCATTTTCACAACCATCTAATCATCTACATTACTCTAAGTTTCTAAAAAAATAGGTGGAATTTGCCCTCCCATATCCATTAAAGTATCGCACCGTTACAGGGGATGCAAGCACGGAGCCACCATTGGTCTGGGGGGGGAGGGGGGGGGGCAAAGAAAATAATTCTCAATTCCTTTTCTTCTCACCATGTCTTTTTTGCAAACAGGAAATTACTCATACTCACAACTTGGAAATGTAAGCAAGGATGAATCATTACAATATTGTCAAAATCAATATTTCCGAAGAAAATTTTATTACGACAAGAAATCTAAGGGTTTTCTGGGGATGTCAAGAAATTGTACGGGGGGCAATTTGGGGCAAGAAATCAGCTTTGGAGGGGAATGCCACCCTTGCCCCCCCCCCATTGCTCCGTGCATGGCTAAAGGGTACCGGTTTGTAAATTCAATCACACTTTGCATGCAAAGTTGCCATTGGGCTGTCAAAATTGATACACAGGAAATTGGAGGCAAGCTCTCTGTATTCACGTGAATATGTACATAAAAAGTATAACAAACTTTCAAAGCAACCAAGAAGTAAACAAGGTGATACCACATGGTTTAATTAGTCTCAAAATGGGAATCCAGTAGCATGTTTTCTCTTCTGTGTATACTCCCTCTATTGCTTGATCTAATGCAACTTCAGTACAAAGTATTTTTCCGAAGACGTCCGAAGACTTAAGTTAGAGCTACACAGAACTGGTATTTACACGTCTGGTGGAGGGTCAGGGCGACCCGGACAGTCCGATCGTGCCGAGCGGCGTGGACGCGGACGGCGACGGCGTGGACGATGCCTACCAGGGCGGGGTGACGCCGGAAGATCAGGACCAGGACGGCGTGCCGGATTACCTGGACGTGGACTCGGACGGGGACGGTGTGACCGACCTCGTGGAGGCGAACGACACGGACGGCGACGGCGTCGCGGACACGCTGCCGACGGGGAGCGACACGGACGGTGACGGTCTGGACGACGCGTTCGACACGGTGGACAACACGGTGCCGGACCCGCTCGGTAACCCGGTGGGCTCGTCGACGGATTCGCCGGACTCGGACACGGACGGCGTACCGAATCATCTCGACATCGACTCGGACGACGACGGTATCCCGGATACGGTCGAGTCGCAGCCGACCGACGAGTACGTCGTACCGATCGGCGCCGACGTCGACGGCGATGGTCTGGACGACGCCTACGACGCCCAGCCCGAGAACCCGGACCCGGTGGCGAGCGCGGGGAGCGATCCTCCGGACACCGACGAGGACGGCACCGCCGACTACCTCGACGGCGACACCGACGCCGACGCCCTGCCGGACGTGGACGAGGGCGGCCAGGGGACGCCGACCGGGAACGACACCGACGGTGACGGCCTGGACGATGGCTTCGACGACGTCGACGGACCCGATCCGACCGACGGGATCTCCGATCCGGCGACCGAGCTGCCGGACGGTGACTTCGACGCCGGCGGCCTCGGCGACGTCGACTACCGCGATCAGTTCGATCCCGACAGCGACGGGGACGGCTTCCCGAACTCGGTCGACGTCGACGACGACAACGACGGTATCCGGGACATCGACGAGAGCGGCGGGATGGATCCCGACGCCAACTCGGACGACGACGGCCAACCCGACTTCCGCGATCCGGACGCGCCCGGGTTCGTGGACGCCAACGGCGACGGCATCGACGATCGCTTCGACACCGACGGCGACGGAGTTCCGAACCACCTCGACGTCGACAGCGACGGCGACGGTGTGCCGGACCTGGTCGAGGGACAGGGTGGGCCCGCCGCGCCGGTGGAGCCGAGCGGAGCCGACGGCGACGGCGACGGCCTCGACGACGCCTTCCAGGGCGGCGTGACTCCCGAGGACTTCGATGGGGACGGAGTCGAGGACTTCCTCGACATCGACGCGGACGGCGACGGCGTGACCGACGCGGTCGAGGCCGGAGACGCGGACGGCGACGGCGTCGCCGACGTGCTGCCGACGGGCAGCGACACCGACCTCGATGGTCTGGACGACGCCTTCGACGACGTCGACAACACGGTGCCCGATCCGGTCGCCAACCCGAACGGTGCGGCCAACGCGGCGCCGGACTCGGACGAGGACGGTCGGGCTGATGCCTACGACCAGGACTCGGACGCGGACGGTATTCCGGACAACGTCGAGTCTCAGCCGACCGACGGTTATCGACCGCCCAGCGGCGTGGACGCGGACGGCGACGGCCTGGACGATGCCTACGACGCCGATACGACCGACGTCGATCCGTTCGTGAGTGCCGGGACCACGCCGGAGAACACCTCCGGGACCGCTCCGGTCGACTATCGGAACGGCGACACCGACGGTGACGGCATTCCGGACAGCACCGAGTCCGGCCGCGGGACCGCGACCGGCGGCGACGCCGACGGCGACGGTCTGGACGATGGATTCGACAACGTCGACGGATCCGACCCGAACGACGACATCGTCGATCCGGCGACCGATCTGCCGGACACCGACGCCGACGTCGGGCTCGGCGGTGACGTCGACTACCGCGACGGCAGCGGTGCCGACGGGACCGTCGACATCGACGACACCAGCGTTCCGGGCGACACCCTCACGATCACCGTCGAGGATCTCGACCAGAACCTCGACCCGGCGGTGGCCGAGAGCTTCGACGTCGAGGTGGTGAACGACCTCACGGGGGAGACCGAGACGGTCACCGTGACCGAGACCGCCCCGGCCAGTGGCGTGTTCACCGGGACCCTCCCGACGAGCTTCGGCGACGGTGCCGGAGTCGATGGCGACGGCAACCTGGTCACCCGCCCGGGCGACACGGTCACGGTCACCTACGACGACCGTCTCACCTCGACCGGGGCGCCGGAGGACCGCACCGACGTCGGCGTCGTGCTCGGCGGCGACATCGCCGGCAACGTGTTCGAGGACGTCGATCGCGACGGCGAGCAGGGGGCCGGCGACGTGCCGTTCACCGGCGTCACCGTGCGCCTGTTCGGCCCCGGTCCGGACGGCGTGTTCGACCCGGGACCGGACGGGGTGTTCGGGACGTCGGACGACGACCAGGTCGAGCTCGCCCAGACCGCCACCGGTCCGGACGGCGACTACGCGTTCACCGACGCCGCGGCCGCCGACGTTCTGGTGGCGGTCGATGCCCCGACCTCGGAGCTGTCTCCGGCGAGCCGAGCCGTGACGGTGGTGTTCGGTACCACGGTCGAGGCCGATTTCCCGTACGTCACCCGGGTCGGCATCGTCTACGACGCGACCTCGCGTCCGGACGGAGCGAGCGGTAACCAGGTTCTGAACGGGGTCGTGCCGGTGGCCGGTGCGATCGTCTCGACCTACCAGGACGTCGATGCCGACGGGCAGCTCGGCGACGGCGACGTGCTCGTCCATCGCGACACCACCGGAGCGGACGGCGCCTACTCCTGGGCCACCTTCCGTCCGGCGGCCTTCGTGGTGGTGGTGACGCCGCCCGACGGCTTCCTCTTCCCGTCGGAGCTGATCGGGCCGTCCACGGCGCCGGACCCCCTGCCGTCGGGGACGACCGACTTGCTCGGAGCCGAGACCGGTGTCTACTACCTGTCCTGGAACCGTGACGACGGCAGCGGTGGTCTGACCAACAACGACATCCCGCTCGATCCGCTCACCGACGGGGCGATCCTACTCCGCAAGACCTCCGCCAAGGACGAGGTCTCGGTGGGCGACATGGTGCGCTACACGCTGACCGCGGAGAACACCACCGAGACGACTCTCACCGGCGTGGTGCTGACCGATCGCCTGCCGCCCGGATTCAAGTTCGTCGACGGCTCGGCGACCCTGAGCCGGACCGACGGGGAGTCGGAGCCGCTCGCGGCCACCGGCGAGCGCCCGGTCGAGCTGGGTCCGATCGACTTCGGACCGCGCGAGGAGGTGACGGTACGCTACCTCCTGCTGGTCGGCACCGGGGTCACCCAGGGTGAGTACACCAACCGGGCGACGCCGCAGCGGGCGGGGAGCACGATCGGCAACACTGCCAGCGACGACGTCCTGGTGGTCGCCGACCCGCTCCTCGACCAGACCACGATCGTCGGTAAGGTCTTCCACGACCGCGACGGCGACGGCTGGCAGGATTCGGCCGACGCCACCGGCATCGTGGTGACCGGCGGTCTGACGGCGGAGGACTACATCCCGAGCTCGACGACCGTCGACTACGGCGATGGTCCGCGGCCGGTGCGCGACGCTGCGGTGCCGCTGCTCCAGGGGCTGCGCCTCGAGTCGCTGCCGGGACGCATCGACGATGCCGACCCGCCGGAGGCTCACCGGATCGTGATCCGGGCCGGGGTCCGCGGCCAGGCGGCCGAGAACCTGATCGTGCGCACCGACGAGGGGAGCGAGATCACGGTTTATGCCTCCGGTCGGACGATGACCGAGTACACGGGGGCCCGCCGTCGCGGCTTCAACTCGCAGGAGTTGGAGGTCACGCGACGGCTCGAGTTCACCGCTCAGGGCAACACGCTGATCATCACGATCACCAACCACGGCATCCAGGAGGGCGGCCTCGCGGGCGTCCGGCTGGCGACGCCGACCGGTCTGGTGATCGAAACGGATCCCTACGGTCGGTACCACATCGCCGACGTCGACGGTGGTCGGCTGGAGCGGGGGCGGAACTTCCTCCTCAAGCTCGACACTGCCACCCTGCCGAGCGGCGCCGGGCTGACCACCGAGAATCCGCGTCTGATGCGGATCACCAGCGGTCTGATGAACCGGATCGACTTCGGTGTGATGCTGCCGGAGCGGATCACCAGTGCGACCGGCAAGCCGAGACCGGTGAACCGGCGCACCCAGACCACCAACGAGGTTCAGACGGTGGTCGTGGACGACGCCATCGAGCCGGTTCGCTACGCCGGTATGCGACCGCAGATCGAGCGGTCGGCGATCGAGACGCTGCGCGGCATCCTCGACGTCCTGGAAGGAGCCGACAACCTCCGTCTGGAAGTGATCGGGATTACCGAGACCACCGACGCCATGGACGCTCGCGGCTACGACGTCGCGTTCGATCGGGCGCGGAGGCTGAAGCGGGTGTTGCAGCAGGAGCTCGACCGCTCCGACAGGGACGTCGACTATTCGGCGCGCCGTCCGTCCGAGAGCGAGGGGGCGCGCGGCCTGGGCGGATCGGCCGTTGTGAACGTGGTGTACGACATCACGCGAACCACGGCGCGGACGGTCGAGGAGCCGGTGCCGGTGGTGACGGTCGAGCCGTCCGCCCAGGGCGGCGTGGTGCTGCCCGGTGGCGGTAGCATCTGGGCGAAGCACGACCCGACCCGGATCGATCCGCGCCTCACCGTCGCCACCGTCGGTAGCGTCCCGGTCAAGAAGGGACGGCCGACGGAGCCCGTGCGCTTCAGTGCGTACTCGAACTACGGCGCCTTCATCGAGCGCTGGGAGCTCGTCCTCTACCATCCCGACGATCAGGACCGCGCCTTCCCGGTGAAGGTGTTCGAGGGCGACTCGCTCTACTTCGCCGACAAGATCGACTGGGACGGCTCGACGGCCGGGCGGCGGAAGCTGCGACCCGGAGACGAGCTGCGCTACGTGCTGCGGGCGTACGATGCCGCCGGGAACGTCGACGAGACGACGCCGGGAACCCTGCGTCTGGTCGGCAAGTCCCGGAGCAGCCGTCGTCCGATGCCGGCTCCGGTCGAAGGGGGCGAGATCTACGGGGCGAGCAGCCTGTCGATCCAGAGCATCCCGCTCGACGGCTCGACGGTGACCCTGTACGGCGCCGGTATCGACACGGAGCAGGAGCTGCTGATCGACGGCGAGCGGATCGCCCTCGACCCGGACGGCGATTTCGCGATTGCGCAGATCGTGCCCACGGGGACGCAGCGGTTCAACGTCTCCTACGGCGTCGACGAGGCGAGCTACTGGCAGCAGTCGATCGACGTCGAGGTGGACGAGCGCTACTTCTTCCTGGTCGGTCTGGCCGACGTCACCGTCGGGCAGAACAGCGTGTCCGGCAGCGTCGAGCCGCTGTCGGTCGACGACCACTTCGACGAGGACGTGTTCGTCGATGGTCGCGTCGCCTTCTACCTCAAGGGTAAGGTCAAGGGCAAGTACCTGATCACGGCGCAGATGGACACCCTCGAGGACGAGCTCGGCGACATCTTCGGCGACCTCCACAAGAAGGACCCGAGGAGCGTGTTCCGTCGGCTCGACCCGGACCGCTTCTACCCGGTCTACGGTGACGACTCGACCACCATCGACGACACCGACAGCCAGGGTCGGTTCTACGTCCGCGTCGAGTGGGACGAGGGCGAGGCCGTCTGGGGCAACTTCAACACCAGCCTCACCGGAACCGAGTACGGCCAGTACAACCGCAGCCTGTACGGAGCGCAGGCGGAGTACCGCACGCGCGCCAGCACGAGCTTCGGCGAGCCGCGGGCCGACGTCCGGGCGTTCGGGTCGGAGGCCCAGACGGCCTACGCGCACAACCGTTTCCGTGCGACCGGCGGTAGCCTGTACTACCTGAACCACACCGACATCGTCAACGGGTCGGACAAGGTCTGGATCGAGGTCCGCGAGCGGGACACCGAGCGGGTGGTCGACAACGTCACCCTGGAGCGAGGACGCGACTACGAGATCGACGAGATCCAGGGTCGCATCATCCTCACCCGGCCGCTCACCTCGGTCGGCACGCAGGCAGCCCCGTCGATCATCCGGAACGACCCGCTCGACGGCAACGAGGTCTTCCTGCTGGCCGACTACGAGTACGTGCCGAGCGCGTTCGATGCCGACGAGCTGACCCTCGGCGGTCGGGCCCAGGCCTGGATCAACGACTACGTCGGCGTCGGCGTCACGGCAGTCAACGAGAGCCGCGACCAGACCGACTACCGGTTGCAGGGGGCGGACGTCACCTTCCGGATGGGCGAGGGGTCCTACGTCAAGGCCGAGTTCGCCCGCAGCGAGGCGCGGCAAACCGCCGCGAACTTCTTCTCGCCCGATGGCGGCCTGAGCTTCTCGAACAGCGTCTCGGCGCTGAGCGACGCGAGCGAGGGCGATGCCTACTCCCTGGAGGCGCGCGCCAACCTGGCCGACCTGACGGACGGACGGGCCGACGCCGTCATCGGTGCCTGGTTCAAGCACCGGGACGGCGGTTTCTCGACCGCGCGCGTGGGCGAGGGTGTCGAGACCACCGACTTCGGAGTCGAGGCGTTGTGGAAGGCGAACGACCGGCTGGAGCTGGCTGCCCGCGGCACGATGCTCGACCGGGACGGGACGACCAAGGAAACCACGCTGGGCGTCGAGGGCCGGTATCGCGCGGCCGACAAGCTGACCATCAGCGGTGAGATCCGGCACGTCGACGAGGAGTTCGTCGCGACCGGTGAGGAGGGCTCGGCCGTCCTCGGTGCCGTCAAGGTCGGCTACCAGGCGACTCCGAACGTCGAGGTCTACGGTGTCCAGCAGGTGGAGATCTCGAGCGACGACTCGTATCGGGAGAACGACCTGACCACCCTCGGGGTCCGTGCCGAGGTCACCGACGACGTCGCCCTGATCGGGGAGGCGAGCACCGGCGACCGGGGCGAGTCGCTCCAGGGCGGCATCGAGTTCCGGATCAACGAGCGGCAGGAGATCTACGGGACCTACACCCACTCGACCGATCGCACCGACCTGTCCGACGGGATCTTCACCGCCGGTCAGCGACGGAGCATCTCCGACCAGCTCAAGGTGTTCAGCGAGAACCAGTTCCGGCACGGCGACCAGCAGGCCGGCATCGCCCACGTCTACGGCCTCGATTTCGTGCCGAACGAGACCTGGACCGTGAGCGCCTCGATCCAGTCGGGCGATTTCGAGACCGCCACGGGGGAGAACGACCGCGACACCCAGAGTCTGTCGGTGACCTACAAGCGAGGCCCGCTGTTCACCAGCGCCAAGCTCGAGCACCGGCAGGACAACGGGCCGGTCGACCGTCGGCAGATCCTGACCACCAACCGGATCGACTACCGGGCCAACGATCAGCTGTCGCTGCTCGGCAAGCTCAGCCTGGCGTTCACCGACGACCACGACGACAACTCCGAAGCGGCCCGGTTCGTCGAGATGAACGTCGGCTTCGCGTACCGACCGATCTGGTCGAACAAGCTGAACTTCCTCGGCAAGTACACCTACCTGTACGACCTGGTGAGCGAGGGCCAGAGTCTCGACCGCACGGACGAGCGCTCCCAGACTTTCTCGCTCGACGGGGTCTACCAGGTGACTCCGAAATGGGAGATCGGCGGTAAGGTCGCGTTCAAGCGTGGCGAGATTCGCGCCGACCGTGCGGACGGGGCCTGGTTCGACAGCTCGATCGAGCTCGGCGTCGTTCGGGCTCGTTACCATCTGCTGCGGCGCTGGGACGGCCTGTTCGAGTATCGTCTGCTGCGCTCCGACGAGGCCGACGATCAGCGCCAGGGCATCCTGATCGGGATCTTCCGTAGCATCACCGACCACATGCAGGTCGGCATCGGCTACAACTTCACCGACTTCAACGACGACCTGACCAACCTCGACTACGACAACGAGGGCTGGTTCGTCAACTTCGTCGGCAAGTACTGATCGCGGAGGGCGGCCTCCTGGCCGCCCGACCCGCCGATGCCGCGCGGGGCGTGCTCTCGGAAACGGGAGCCCGTCGAGGGCGGCATCGGTGTCTCCGATCCGCGACACAGGTCCGGCTTTCCTTTCCGTGAGATCGACTGTCTCCGATCTGCGACGTCGATCCCCCCGCCTCCCCCGAAACGCGACGATGCGACCTCGTTGATCGCGGTAGGAATCTGCTGCGGAGAGTGGGGCGAGGTCGCCCCGCCCGCAGGAGTCGACTTCCGGAGGGGGAAGGTCTTGAGACACGTCTCGATCGCGTTGCTCTCGTGGCTCGCCATGGCACCATCGATCTCGGCCGGCGGGCCTCCCAACGTCCTGCTGGTGGTCGTCGACGACCTCGGCACCGACTACGTCGACGACTACGGTATCGCGCCGCCCGGTGAGCCGCCGACACCCAACGTCACGGCACTGGTGCAGGCCGGCACACGCTTCACACGGGCGTGGTCCAACACCGTCTGCTCGCCCACGCGGGCGACCCTCCAGACCGGTCGCTTCTCCTTCCGCACGGGAGTCGGGACGGTGATCAACCCGTGGGTCAACCCGACCCCGGCCCTCAGCCCGCAAGCGGAGAGGACGCTACCGGAGCTGCTCTCGCTACAGGGCTACACCTCGGCCGCCTTCGGCAAGTGGCACCTCGGGATCCACCCGGACGACGGCGGGCCCCGGGCACCGGTCGCGCACGGCTACGATCGGTTCATCGGAGTGCAGGGGAACCTCGGTCGGATCGACGGCACCGGGGACTACCTGGATTACGACCGGATCACGGCCGATGCGGACGGCAGTCTGACGATCGATTTCGGGGTCTCGGAGTACGTGACCGACGCCACCACCGGCTGGGCGACGGACTGGATCGCCTCTGCGCCGGAGCCCTGGTTCGCCTACGTGGCCTACAACGCTCCTCACACCCCGCTGCACTATCCGCCGGAGTCGCTCTACGAGCTGAGTCTGCCGGATTGTCCGGGTGGGGGAGTCGGCTGCTGCGATTCGGCCGACCCCGAGTCGACTCCCGGGGAGTGCTTCGCCGCCATGGTCGAGTCGCTCGACGTCGAGCTCGGCGAGCTGGTCGCCGGCATTCCCGTCGACCAGGCCGAACGGACGGTCATCGTCTTCCTGTCGGACAACGGAACTCCGACGGAGAGCATCCGGGAGCCCTGGGAGCCCTTCCAGGCCAAGGGCAGTGAGTTCGAGGGCGGCATCCGGGTGCCGCTGGTCATCGTCGACCCGTCGGTCCCGGTGGAGCATCAGGGTCGGGTCGAGGACGCGTTGGTCAACACCACCGACGTGTTCGCTACCGTGCTGGAGCTGGCGGGCCTGCCGACGCCTCCGCCCGATGCCCTCGATGCGGGGAGCCTGGTGCGCTACCTCACCGGTCAGACCCCGGCCCGCGAGCGGCGGCTGGCCTACTCGGAGAGCTTCCTCCCGAACGGAGTGCGCCCCAGCCACTGTCAGATCCGGCGAGCGGCGCGTGACGAGCAGTACAAGCTGATCCAGGAGCGTCAGCGTGACCAGGCGACGGTGGAGCAGATGTTCGACCTCAGCGTCGATCCGTTCGAAAAGGACGATCGCATCGAGGAGCTGCGCGGGACCGAGCCCTACCTCGACCTACGCCAGGCGCTCGCCGCGCTGACCGGGAGCGAGGAGCCGATCACCGACCCGATCGCCTGTGAGGACGTGCCATGAAGATCTCTCGAATTCCGACCGCGGCCTTCGTCGTCGCCCTCGCGATCGGTCCCGGACTCGCGGCCGAGCCTTACGACATCCTGCTGATCGTCGCCGACGACATCGGGGTGGAGCAGCTCCAGGCCTACGGAGTCGGCGACCCGGTCGGGTCGGACTGCAACATCGGCTGTGCACCGCAGCCCTGCAGCGCCGAGTGCAACGCCTTTCCGGACACCCCGACGCTGGATTACCTGATGGAGAACGGGGTCCGTTTCACCAACGCGTGGGCCTATCCGGTGTGCTCTCCCACCCGCGCGGCCCTTCAGACCGGGCGCTACGGATTTCGGACCGGTATCGGTCAGGCGACCGACTTCACGAACGGGGATACGTGCGGTGTCAAGGCCGACGAGGTCTTCCTGCCGGAGCTGCTCGATCTGCTGGTGGATGCGGGGGTGCTCGGCGCGGCCTACGAGACCGCGGCGTTCGGCAAGTGGCACCTGTCGGTGCCATCGGAGCTGTTCTCCGGCAACGGCGCCGCTGCCGACGCCGCCGGCTACGACCACTATCGGCTGACCCCCGCGAACCTGGTCGGCCCCTGTCCGGGCCTGACCTGCCCGGATCCTCTCCGCTGTCAGAGCTACGCGCGCTACTGCTATCTGAGCTGGCAGGAGGGGAAGGCGGGAGTGACGATGGAGGTCGCCGACGTCTCGGTCGACCCGGACGACTACGCCACGCGGCGGACGGCGCTGTGGGCGCGCGAGTGGATCGGGGAGCGCGACGGTAGCCGTCCGTGGTTCGCCTACCTGCCGTTCCACGCTCCCCACCGGCCGTTCCACGATCCGGAGACGCCGTTCGAGTTCCTCGACCCGACCGAGCTCCCCGACTCTCTGGAGCCGCTCGCGCAGGACTACCTGCGTGCGATGATCGAGCGGCTCGACGCCGAGCTCGGCGAGCTGCTGTTCGAGAGCGACGGTGTGACCCCCGACCCCGAGGTGCTCGGCAACACGGTCGTGATCTTCGTCGGCGACAACGGCACCGACGGCGACGCCGTGCGCGAGCCGGTGGACAAGGAGCGCGCCAAGCACACGGTATGGGAGGGGGGAGTCCGGGTTCCGCTGCTGGTCCTCGGACCGCCCGGCGCGTTCCTGGGTGGACGAGAGATCGCCACGCCGGTCCACGTCGTCGACCTGTTTCCGACCATCGCCGAGATGGCCGGCTACTCCGGCTCCGACCTGGGCGGACTGGTCGGTCGGACGCTCGACGGGCGAGGACTGCGCGGTTGCCTGGAGCAGCCGAGCTGCACGCGGGAGCCGATCTACTCCGAGACCTTCTCCCCGAACCACCCGAGCCCGGAGCCGCCGCTCCAGTTCGACTTCTACGATCAGGCGGTGCGTGGCGATCGCTACAAGCTGATGTACGAGAAGAACCCGGGGGCGCCGATCGTCGAGCGATTCATCGACCTCGCGCCCGTCCCGCCCGCCGATCCGTGGGCCCAGGTCGATCTCTGCGCCGACGGCTCTCTGACGCCGGCTGAGCAGGACGCCTACTGCTCCCTGAGGGCGGAGATCGAGACTCTGGTCGGAGGCTTCGATCCCGACCTCGTGCCGCCGCCCGCGAGCTGCGCCGTGCTCGCGAGCTGTCCGTAGACCCGACGGACGAGCCCACCGGACGGTCGCCGTCCGGTGGGCCGGCTCAAGGCAGCGGACAGTCGAGGAAGTGACCGCCGAACACCGCGCCGATCAGCATCCGGCCCTCTCCGATCGCCGCCACGCTCGACCCGGAGAGCTGGGCACCGAGGTCGAGGTAGACCTCGTCCGACGTGGGCGGGTCGGCGTCGAAGCGCACCCGCAGCACCTGAGAGGGAGACGGCCGGTCGCCGTCGGCCGCGTGCCGGACGAACTCGATCAGCTTCGGGTGGGCGCCGATCCAGAGCGCCCCATCGGCGTCGACCTCGATGTTGTCGACGCCGGTGTCGAGCTCCGCCAGGGTACGCAGCTCGAGCGTCCCGCCCCCGGGGTCGCGGTCGTAGGCGTACACCACGCCGGAGGTGACCGCCGCCACGTAGAGCGTTCCGCCGTCCGGCGCCAGCGCGATGCCGTTGGCGTAGCGCAGCCCCTCGGCCACCACCCGCATCTCCCGCCCGTTCCAGTGCACGACGTTGGCGTACGGGAGCATCAGGAGATCCTCCATCACCCGCAGGACGCCCGGATGCGAGCCGTGGTCGTTGGTGAAGTAGAGCTCGTCCGGCCCGGCGAGCACGACGTCGTTGGGCGAGATCAGCATCGGGCCCGCCAGCGTCCGCCGGTGGACGAGCTCGTCGCCCTCGACCCGGAACAGCTCGATGGTGTGGCGGCCCTCGAAGTGGTTGACGACCGCCATGTGCAGCCGCTCCGGACCCTCGCGCCACAGACTGATGCCGTGTGGGCTCAGTCCGGCGGGGGTGTCGTGCCGGAGCCGCGTCGGCCGTCGCCCGGGCTCGCGCAACGGGTACGCGTACAGCGCCCCGTCGCCGGAGCGGCCGTCGAACTCGGCCCGGCGATCCACCGACGACACGTAGGCGACGCCGGTGGCGGCGTCGACGGTGATGTCCTCCGGGCCGGGCGTTCCCTCGACGACGGTGCAGGCGCCGCCCCCGTGCGGCGCGAGGTCCTTGAAATGGCCGGTCCGCGAGCCGACGTAGGCGAGAAGGGCGACGACGACGAACGCGAACACGGCGAGTGCGACGAGCCTACGCTTCACGGCAGTACCTCCGCCGCGTAGGGTATCCGACTCGTCGCACCCGCGGACCGGCCGCGGAAGCTACCGCAGCGGCTGCGCCCCCGGGGCCTCGGTCGGGGAGACGTCGAGAGGCTCCCACGTCACCCGGCACTCCGGTCCGGTCACCAGCTCCAGCTCGTACCGGGCCGGATCGGAGCTCATCTCCTTCCCGTCCCAGGCGATCGACAGCGTCCGGGTGTGACCCGGCGGGATCACGCCATCGCGGCGCCACCGGTCCACCGTCGTCGAGGTCGGCAGGCGACGTTGGTCGTCGAGCGTGACGTCCTCCAGGGCGATGCGCACGATCGAACCCTGCTCCTCCGGCCACTTCACGGTCAGCTCCTCGAAGGCGATCTTCTCGTCGGTTTCGTTGGTGAGCGACCAGAGCAAGCGGCCATCCTCGAAGCGCAGCTCCGGCGCTCCCACCAGGCGGCAGCTCGGCGGCGTCGTGGGCGGCTGCGGCGGCTCCGGCGGCGGTCCGGCACAGTCGAAGGTGACATCGTCGATCGCCCCCGAGCCGCGCACCGTGACCACCATCTCCGCCACCCCGGACGTTCGGGGCAGGGCGATCGGGCCGACCCCGTTGCAGCCGGTCGCGTCGATCGAGAACTCCTGGATCGACATCCCGCCGGCGTCGAACAGCTCGACCAGTAGCGGCTCCTCACTCTGCTCGATGTCGACCACGGTCAGGCCGGTCACGCTCACGGTGTCGACGTCGGCCGCGTCGATGGTGGAGAAGTCGAGCCGGAGCTGACTGCCCTCGAGGGCGGCGTCGTCCGGGTCGTCGATCAGGCCGTCGCCGTCGACGTCGACCAGGTCCTCGGCCACGATCAGCAGGTGACCGAGGCCGACCGCGTTCTCGAACGGGCTGCCCTGCGCGCCTCCGGGTCCGATCCCCGGACCGCCGAAGTCCTGATTCGGAGTCCCGAGGTCGTCGTCGCCCCCGGTCGGAGCCGAGGAGTCGAACAGGACGGCCGCGTTGACCGTCGGTCCCATGGCGACGTTCTCGGCGAAGACCCCGATCGGACCAGTGCCGAGGTCGCCGTGGATCGAATCCAGGTTCGTCCCGGCTGGCAGCGACTCGAAGTCGACCACCTCGCCGTTGACGCACGCCGGCGCCGGGCAGAGCGGTCCGCCGTCGGCGCTGGAGCCACGCTCCACGACGAAGCTGCCGGCGATGAGCCCCGGACCGACCGGGCTGGTGCAATCGGTGGCGATCAGCGCGTCGACCGTGCCGTCGACCCGGAGCTCCAGCGTGCCGAGCGGGGTACCGCCATCGGAGACCGTGAACGAGTCCCCGGGCGACAGCATCCCGGAGAACAGAAGGTCGCCGTCGTACGCCTCGACGAACGCGGCCGTCCCGCCGCCGTAGGTCAGCAGCAGCTCGACGATCCCTCCCGAGCAGGTCGAGCACGGTGCGTAGCCGAAGTCGAGGTCGGCGACGTCGTCGCCGCCCTCGACCGAGGTGACGGTGAGCTGCGAGGGCGTGGTCGGGTAGCGTGGCGGGTCGTCCGACGAAAGCGCCTCGGGATCGGTGCTCAGAGTACAGTCGGCGGACTCTCCGGACGGCACCGGCACGGTGTGCTCGTAGCTACCGTCGGGCAGCGAAGCGACCGAGCCGAGGTGAGCTCCGCCGCCGCTGAAGCTGCAATCGAGCGCGACGTCCAGCGCCTCGATGCCCGGCTCGGGGGGCGTGTAGACGCCGTCCAGATCGTCGTCCTGGAACACCGTCCCGGACAGTATCGCGTCGGTCGGGCCGGCGTCCGGCTCGAAGCCGAAATCGGCGTCCTCGACGACGTCCCCGGGCAGCAGGCCGAGGAACTCCTGGCTGGTCGGCGTGCTCGGCGTCGTGCCCGGCACCGCGGACGGATCGACGGTCACGGTGCAGTCCATCGTGACCGGGGTGATGCACGGTACCGACAGCGTGTAGCTGCCGTCCGGAGCCGTCGTGGTGCTGTCGGTCATCAGGTCGCCGTGGACGTCGATGCACTCCGCGTCCACGGCGATGCCGCCCAGTCCGGCCTCGCCGTCGCCCGGGTCGAACGTCCCGTCACCGTCGTCGTCGAGCCAGACGAGGTCTCCCAGGAAGACGTCGCGGTAGCTCACCCCGAAGTGGACGCCGAGCTCGACCTGACCCGGCACCAGGGTCAGCATCACCGAGGTCGGGGTGGTCGGCTCCAGCAGCGGATCGAGCTGGCTGACCGGGTCGATGCCGACCGTGCAATCGGCCGAGATGTCGCCCGGGAAGAACGGGACGTCGAACTGGTACTCGCCGGTCACCACGTCGGTCTCGGTGGTGTCGGGGAAGAACAGGCCGGAGGGAAAGAAGAAGCACGCGATCGACATGTTGATGCCGTCCGCGCCGACGTCGACCGGGCCGTCCTCGGGATCGAGCGTCCCATCCCGGTCGAGATCGTTGAACACCATGCCGCCGACCGTGGCGGTTTGGCCCCAGGCCGACGAGACCCCGGCGAGCAGACAACAGAGAGAAACGACCCCCAGAAACCGGCGCATGGTACCCCCCTTCGTTCGGTCTCGCCGTCCGGTCGATCCGAGCTCCGGATCCCGGACGTCTCCCCTCGCCCCCCGGGCCGCAGAATGTACGACGGTCGAACACGGTAGGCAAGCGGCGCGTTGAGCTGACGGAACGTCCGTTGCTACTTCGGGAGGGTTCGGTAAACCGCAGCGAAAAAGGCTGCAACGGCGGGCCCTCCCGGCGGTCGGCCGACCCGCCGGGAGGAAGAGGCAGGTCAGTCGATCACCACCTCCGACAGCCCCTCCTCGGCGTCCGGGTAGCGCAGGTCCATCCTCTCCAGCAGGTCGATCAGCACCTGGCTGATGACGATGTTGCGGTACCACTTCCGGTCAGCCGGCACGACGTACCAGGGCGCCTGGCGCGTGCTGGTGCGGCCGAGCGCCTCGGCGTACGCCTTCTGGTATTCGGTCCATCGCGCCCGTTCGCGCAGATCGGCACGGTTGAACTTCCAGTGCTTGTGGGGCTCGTCCAGCCGAGCCTGGAGCCGCTCCTTCTGCTCGTCCGGGCTGATGTGGAGGAAGAACTTGACGATCGTCGTCCCCTCGTCGGCGAGCATCGTCTCGAACTGCCGGATGTGGTCGTAGCGTCGTCGCCAGCGATCCTCGTCGACCAGGCCGTGGACCCGCACCACCAACACGTCCTCGTAGTGGCTGCGGTTGAAGATCACGATCTCGCCGTCGCCCGGGACGTGACGGTGAACCCGCCACAGGTAGTCGCGGGCGAGCTCGTGCGAGGTCGGCCTCTTGAACGACGCCACCCGCACGCCCTGAGGGTTCACGCCGTCGAAGACGTGACGGATGGTGCCGTCCTTGCCGCCGGCGTCCATCGCCTGGAGGACGACGAGCAGGCGGTGACGACCGTCGGCGTAGAGCAGCTCCTGGAGCTCCTCCAGGCGGGCGTTCAGCGCGCGTCCGTGTTCGCGGCCCGCGGTCTTGTCGCCGTCGAACTCGGAGCGATCGCGCGGATCGTGGGTGGACAGGTCGACGACGGTATCGGGCTCGACTCGATAGCGGTCCATCAGCGGCACTCCTCGACGTGGGGCATCAGAACGAGCGGTCGTCGACGCAGCCGTAGCCGGTCGTGCGGAGAACGTCACCGCCCTCGACGGGCGACAGGGGGTAGAGGAACTGGCTCATCTCGTCGTACGGCAGGCCGGCGCGGAGATCGCGGCCGACCAGATGGTTGTAGATCAGCCACATCCCCTCCTCGCGCTGCTGGATCTCGTGATCACAATCGGCGAGGTCGTAGGTCCCGTCCTCGGCGAGCACGTGACACTTGCGCACCGTGTGCCACACCGAGCGGCCGGGGTTGAGCTGGAGGATGCGTCGCGATGGCCAGTAGACCGACACCGGGTCGAGGCCGGAGTTCTGGTCGCCGAGGATGAAGACCACCCGGGTACTCGCATCGGTGTAGTCGTGGTCGGTGCCGGGGCCGAGCATCGAGCCGTTCCGGTACAGCTCGTCGAAGTCGACCCGCTGATTGGCCGGGTCGAACAGGTCCCCGCCCGGGTCGGCGTGGCTGATCGGGAAGGTGCTGGACGCCTCCCATGCGAGCAACGCGCGGCGCCAGTACGACGGTAGCCAGCAGTGCGAGCCGTCGGCGACGAACTGCGCGCCGGCGCACGCCCCGCCGTCGAGGCAGATCCCGCGCAGGTTGAATCGTCCCTTGCACGAGCTCGGGTCGGTGGACGGGCCGGCCGGGGCATCGAGGTACTGGTCGTAGTCGGTCGCCAGGCGTCCGATCGTCGCGCAGTTCTCGCCGTCCTGGCACATCTCCAGCAACGGCGTCGTCACGTCCGCCAGCGGCGAGGCTCCGGTCGGGATCACCAGGTCGAAGATGCCGTCCAGGCCGTGGTAGGTGAGATTGGCGAGCGTCCGCGAGCTGCCGCCGGACTGGCCGACCATGCAGAACGCGTCGCGATCGTCGGGCAGCGCGACGTGCCAGGCGACCGTGGTCGCGGTCTCGTCCGGGTGCCGGTCCGGATCGTCGGTCGGGTCGGCGAAGCAGCCGGTGTCGGTCGGCTCGACGCAGGCGGCGGCCGATTGCAGGGCCGCGTACACCGACGAGCTCTTGCAGAACACGCCCCGCATGCCGTCGGAGCCCGACCAGAAGGAGACCTGATCCTCCTGCCACACGCCTCCGGCCTGTCGGCACAGCGCCGGGTCGTCGTGCGGGCCGCCGTCCCAGGCCGACTCGCCCAGGGTCTCGATGCAGCTCCGTTTCGCCTTGAAAAAGTCGGTCGCATCGACCACGTCGCTCACCGGAACGCCGTCGCAGGTCGCGCCGAGCGAGCAGAAGAAGTGGTTCTCGGCACCCTCCCAGCCCTCGGCGATGGTCGTGTAGCCGCGCTGGTTGAGGAGGTCGAACAGATCGATGCCGTTGTAGCCGTCGTAGGTCTCGCCGCCGACGTCGAGCTCGCCGACCCGATTCCAGAAACCGGCGCCGTCGTTGCCGGTGCCGAACACGACGCTGCCGACCGGGTCGCAGCCGTTCAGCGGGCCACCGCCGCAGTACGGACGATCGGCCTCGTGCTCGACGTCGTCCTGCGGACCGCTGCGACGCAGGTGGACGATCTTGTCCTCGCCGGCGCAGTCGACCACCTTCAGTTTGGCGCAGCTCACCTTGCGGTTCCAGATCACGCCGTCGTGCGGATGCTGGTCCTGGCCGATCGGGTTGGCCAGAGCGATCGAGTCGAGCGTCGGCCCCGATCGACAGGCATCGGCCGCCTTGTCGCGGTCGAGCTCGGTCGCGAAATCCTCGACGTAGTTCAGCAACTTGACGCGCCCGAGGGCGTTCGCGCTCGGTGTCGCCGCGACCATCATCGTCGACGCCAACGCCACCGGTCCGATCCACCGCATGTCGTCCCTCCCCTCCCGTCGTCGTTTCGGCCGTGGCGGCCGTCAGCCCGAAGCTCCCCCCAGCAGCCGCCGGAGCCAGCGCACGAGCGATCGCCACAGGAGCGGCAGCACCGCCAGCTCCTCGCGCGTCTCACTTTCGGGGACAGCCGCTCCGACCGTCGCCGTCGGCGCGTCCTTCGCGGCCTCGTTTCGCGACGCCGCTCCGGCTCCGCGCGGCTCGTCCGCGTCCGGAGGCGGTGCGGTCTCGGGTGCCCCGCCCTCCAGCTCGTCGCGCAGGCGCGCCGCGAAGCGCTCGAACATCTCGGCCGAGACGGTCTCGATCATGCCGCGACCGAAGCGTACGATCTTGCCCGCCAGCTGGACGTCGGCGGCGACCTCCACCCGGGTGGCGCCGTCGCTCTCGGCGACCGTCCCGTCCATCGTCATCCGGACGTTGCCCGCTCCGCCCTTCTCGCGGGCCTTGCCGGCCATGCGGACCCGCCCCGCCGACTCGTCGACCTCGGTCAGCTCCACCGTGCCGACGTAGGTGACGGAGATCGGTCCGACCTTCATCTTGAGGCTGCCACGGAAGTGGCGATCGTCGTCGGCCCCCTCGAACTGGGCGCCGTCGAGACACTGCACCACGCGCGCCGGGTCGAGCAGGAACTGCCAGACCTGGTCGGCCGGAGCCCGAACCTCGAACTGCTGCTCGATCTTCATCGTCCGTCCTCGTCCGGGCCGCGCACGGCCCGGGCCCGGAGACGCTCGAGCTCCTCCGGGGTGTCGACGTCGAGCAACACGCCGTCGTCCTCGACCGGGACCGGCCGGACCGAGTGCGCGTGCCGCTCCAGCAACGACCGGGCGCCGACGTCGCCGGTCAGGGATCGCATCTCCTCGAAGTAGCTCGCTCCCCAGAGCACCGGGTGGCCCCGCCGTCCGGCGCGGACCGGGACGCAGATGGCTCGCTCACGATCGGGCCGAGCGGCGTCGATCAGAGCCTCGATCACGCACCGGCGCACCACCGGCATGTCGCCCAGGGCGATCAGCGCCCCCGGGCACGCCGACGGCAGGGCCTCCAGGCCTCGGCGCAGCGAGCCGCTCAGACCTCGCTCGTGAGCCTCGTTGTGGACCAGTCGGACCGACCGCCCGGCGAGAGCCGAGGCGATCGCCGTCGCGTCGTGGCCGGTGACCACGACGAGCGGCGCCAGCGCGGCGCCGTCCAGCGCATCCACCACGCGCTCGATCAGCGCCCGGCCGTCGAGTCGCTGCAGCAGCTTGTTGGGGGGGCCGAACCGGTGCGACCGACCGGCCGCGAGCACGATGCCGGCGAACGAGCCTGCCCGGGCGCCGCTCATCGGTCTCCTCGCCGCAGCACCTGGACGGCCTGGGCGAGGATCGACACGGCGATCTCGGCCGGTGACAACGCGCCGATGTCCAGGCCGACCGGGCCGTGCAGTCGGTCGACGTCGGCCGCGGTGAGGCCGGCCTCGAGCAACCGCTGCCGACGAGCCTGCTGAGTGCGGCGGCTGCCGAGCGAGCCGACGTAGTAGGCCGGTCCGGGGAGGGCGCGGACGAGGGCCGGGTCGTCCAGCTTCGGGTCGTGGGTGAGCGTCACCACGGCCGTCCGGTGGTCGGGGGAGAGCGCCTCGAGCGCGGTGTCCGGCCAGTCGTCGACCAGCTCCACTCCCGGGAACCGCTCGCGGCTGGCGAAGGCACGCCTCGGGTCGATCACGGTGACCGCGAATCCGGCCTCGTGCGCCATCGCGGAGAGCGCCTGGGCGATGTGGACGGCGCCGACGATCAGCAGGCGCAGGGGAGGATTGTAGGGCCGGAAGAAAGCCTCCGGGTGACCGTCGTCGTCCTCCAGAAGGACGCTCCGGTCGGTCCGTAGCGCCCGCCCGGCGGCCTCGGCCCAGCCCGGGGCCAGCGTCTCGTCGAGATCCTCGTGCGGGTGGATCAGCCGCTCCTCGCGGTCGCCGGTCAGGCGCGTGGCCCAGACCACGGCGCGTCCCTCGGACCGCGACCGGAGCAACCGGATGAGCGTCGCGTGCCTCAATCGATCCGCTCGACCTGAACGCGGAGGCGGCCGCCGCAGGCCAGGCCGACCTCCCAGGCGCGCTCGTGGGTGACGCCGAACTCGAGGCTGCGCGCCTCGCCGTCGGCGATCACGCCCAGCGCCGCCTCGACCACGGCCGACTCCACACAGCCACCGGACACCGAGCCGACGAAGGTGCCGTCCGATCGCACGGCGAGCTGGCTGCCCGCCGGTCGTGGCGACGATCCCCAGGTCCCGAGCACGGTCGCCAGCGCCACGCCGTGACCCTCCGCGTGCCAGCGGGCGGCCTGCTCCAGCACGTCGTCCGGTACCATGGTCTCCTCCGGCCCGGCGTCCGCCGCGCTCGGCGGCGGCGGTTCGTTCCGGGCCCGTCGCGCTAACTATACTCGGGGCGGCTCGGATCGGAGCCGGGCCCACGGAGACCGCCCGATGCGACGGCGCCCGCACTGGCCAGCCCCGCTGCTGCTCGCCCTCGGCGCAGCCTGCTCTCAGGAGTCGACCGAGACCGATCTCCGGAACCTGCCACCGGCGCCGACGCCGCAGCCGACGGCGCCGACCGAGTCCGACCCGTCCCGTCTGCTGGAGCAGGCCGAGGCGGCGCTCGCGGCCTGCGAACCCTGCCCGGACGGCGAGCGGGCGACGCTGGAGCTCGAGCGTGCGAAGGCGCTGCTGTTCCTCGGCCGTCTCGGCGAGGCCCGGGAGGTGCTCGAGGCGACCCTGCCGTTGGCGCGCTCGGCGGAGGCGGAGACGGTCACCCTGAGCGCCCACAACGCCCTCGCGGTGGTCCATCTCAACCTGGGGGACGCGGACACGGCGCTCGCCCACGTGGTCGCCGGACGCCGGGTCGCGGAGCGGATCGGCGACGAGCAGCGCATCGCCAGCAGCTACGTCAACGAATCGGCGGTGCTGGAGCAGGCGGGTGATCTCGACGGCGCGGCCGCCGCGCTGCGTGAGGCCTTCGAGCGTGCCAAGCAGATGGGAGACACCGCTCTGGTGGGAGCGCTGACCGAGAGTCTGGCGCGGCTGCTGCTCCAGACCGGCGAGCTCGACGAGGCGGCCGACGTCTACCGTGAGGTGGTGGCGATCGCACGGCTCGAGAACCGGCGTGCCAACGAGGGCTGGGGCCTGGTCTCGCTCGCCGGGGTCGAGCGCCGCCGGGATCGAGCCGAGGCGGCGCTGGCACCGCTCGCCGACGCGGCCCGGATCGCCGACCAGACCGGGGCGAGCGATCTCGCTTTCCTGGTGGCGCTCGAGAGGGCGCGCACGGAGCGAGCCCTCGGTCGTACGGAGGAGGCGCTCGGATCGTTCGAGGCGGCGGCGGGAGTGCTGGAGACGGTGCGGGGCGGACTGCGGCTCGATCGCTCCCGGGTTTCCTACCTGGACTCCAAACGCGAGCTGTTCGACGAGTGGGTGGATCTGTCGCTGGAGCTCGGTCGGGTCGAGGTCGCCTTCGAGGTCGCCGAGCGGGGCCGCGGTCGGGCCCTGCTCGACCTGCTCGCGGCCCGCGAGACCGAGCCGGGGGACGGTCCCTCGCCGTGGAGGGACGGCTTCGTCGCGGCCCCGGTCGGGCTCGGTGCCGTCCGCCGCGCGGCGACCGACTCCCATCCTCTCTACTCCTCTTTTTTATCACTACTATAATTCTCCCGTACTAGCATTTTCATACCGCATGAACAAATTTTATTGTATTTCAAATGTTGTATTGTTTTAATCTTCTAAGCTATTTTATCAATCACATTTTATCTCGCTAGCCTTTTCTAATACAAAATCACATTGACATATTTTACAGAGAATGTAACTCATCAATCTGATTGTTCTAGTATTTGATATTTAACCGTTAGATCCATGTTAATGTTAACCTTTGATAAGGTCTCAGCGTAATGGAGACGATTGCGCTCAGGTATAATACATTTGTTTTAAAACCGGGTGTGGTTTTTCTTTCCCGGATCATCATAAGAAAGTTGTCTGTCGATAATCGCAAATTGCTCCGCGGCATTGAGAAGAAATGCAAAGAAAATACTATCACTAGGGAGAAAAAAACTAGGACACGGGGGACTATAGTTTGACAGAATCTAAAAATGCAAGAAAATGCAGTGGAAATTCACGTATTAGTTGTGTGTTTAAGGGAATTGCTCAGGAGGGGTCTCTAGTGTTTTGTGTACAAGGAACATTGTCAGATTTTCCCCTGACGGTTTCGCCTGCAGTATGTAATAGGGAGTGAAGGAAAACATGTGTTCAACGTTATTTTGCTTATCTAAAGCCAGCACGAAGGGAGATGTGTTTTCCTACGTAAGGTCGTCAGAAATTTAGCTAACTTGACAATTTGCAAACATACTTGGAGTATGGGAGAACATTTAGATAATTATGTCGCAGGTAGAAGAAGGATTAAAACATTCAAGCCTTTCAAATGATGTGAAAATTTGATACACTCTTTACACCTTATTAATATCTGTTTAATGTACAAAGACTTTCCTTGCTTTGTTGCAACAATGGTAACCATGCTACAGTTTTGCTTGTGTATGGTTTATGCGCTTATGTCAACAGTGTACCCTAGGCAGTTGAAATATCGGTAACTGCACGATAGCAAGCGAAGGTAATCTGTAAACTCAAAACTTCGTCTGGACTCGTACGACTAAATTCTTGATGTTTATGATTTGATACAAGAAAAGAAGCTTGATGGTAGAGATGGATCAGAAGATGCCAAAACCTTTACGAGTTTTTTTTCCTTTTTAAAAGTAGTTTATTGCATTGCTATCAAACAAAATGTACAATTTCTATGTAGAAGTTAAAGACATTACGAACTGTGGACTCTGTGTCAAAAATATCTAAAGGCGTCATTTGCATAATGCAAGTTCACTACTTTGAGATTACCCATTGAGCATGTGCGCACGCAGTTTTGTGGGTGGGGAAAAGATTACATACATTCACCAAAGACGTGGCGAGGCTCTGAACCTTGTGCTAACTATAGTTAAAATCTCTGATTTTTCCTTTGTCATGAGCCGATGAAACTGCATGTGATATAATTCTAACGTACATACTGCAATAATAGAAAGTTGATGTTAATATGATATACCTTACTATTAAAAATAACATAATAGTGGTGAAAATAACAAAAATATGTATGACACAAAAGAATAATAACATAACATGTATCTGCGTTCAGTACATAATAAAACCTTATTTGCAGTATAATTATTAATGTGATTACTGTTGTGAGTCAAAGTG
>JAAAKM020000498.1:9588219-9639752 GCA_010016025.2 Alatinidae sp. Z8VKAUB7J3
CTATCATGTGCTTATATTTATCGAGAGGATTCGTTAAGAGTATTAGCCAAAGCTCGATCTTCTTTTAATCTTACCAATTTAGAAGCTACTTTATCAAAACATAGAAGCCAGTCCTCTGTCGACAAAAAGGATTTGTTTACAATTTACGCCTCTTTCAATAACATGACTGACAGAAAAGGTGTCGCTCTGGTCACTGTTACGAGTGCGACATATTTTGGTCCTCTCGTTTCCGATAAAATCATCTTAAAAGGCTTTCTCACTTCAGTCCGTACGATTACTGTGATCAGTGTATGGCAAAAACATTGCCGAATGAATCCGTTACTCTACGCTATATTCTAATTTTGTACCACCAGCCAACTTTTAAAGTATTAATTTTTTACATTCCTTACGTACTGTCAAAAAACATTATTATAGTAAACCACGCGGCTTCATTCTTGAACGTTCTCTCACTATCTGTCAAATTACATTCTAATGAAATAAGAAAATCTAAAATAAGTCTGATTCTGCATAACAACCAATATTGGTAACAAGACTCGTTTGCGCTGGTGCAAACAATTATTCCTATTTGCAGCAAAATAGTTTAAGCGTGTAAAAGGACTAAATACGTGACATCAAGTCATTGATATGTTGGTAGGGAGCTTAGGGGAATCGATATAAGTAAGTGTTTACAGAGAAAAAAAACTTCCACATTCAAAAGAGAGGACCGTAAACGGACAAAGAAATGCAAAGAAAGTGACGATGACCATGGATCGGTTATTAAGAAAGGTGTCAGAGAGATTAGCACCTTTGGTCTTATGTTTGCTTGTGCAATTTAGAGCCTCCATTAAATAGGTAGCAGTCTTGAATGTGAGACCATGTAAGGTGTAGTGGTATATGATTGTTACTAGTCCGGGAGAGTCAGACAAGATGACTGACCATAGAAACTCTAAAGCGGCTCCATATTTACGCTGCTTTATCAGGCAGACGCAATTATTATTTTACACCGAGACAGACCTAACAAAAGCCAGACCTAACTTGGTAAAAATTGATAAAATCCTTGCTAATCCAAGCTCTTTCAATCCGTTAATTTTGATGTTAATAGACGTTTTGGTCTCAATACAAACAACTTTGAAAAGGTGGATAATGAAGCGTGATTATTTGACTTTTACCATCAGATATTCCAAAAAGAATTCTCGCTGACCAAGAAATGAATATCGAGAAAAAATTGACAGTCAGATTAAGAAGTACGGAAAAGCTACTAGCAAAACGGGTGTATTAAAAAATATCTATAATTGCAACAGAAAAAAATGATTTTTCAATACCTTTTTTCTTAAAGCTTTCAGAAAAATACTATTTTGCCCAATGTGAAATAGAGAATAAATTCGGTAACATCTTTTCTATAATATCTCTTCGAAACAGGACAAAATCTTTTACTTTCCTCATTAATTCTAATTTCATATATTTAAAGTTACTCTGTGACACCATGAAAGAATATCTAAATCTTTAAAATGCACCACCGCTTCGTTTGAATCATGAAATAGTAGTTTTGATATGTCTGTTTTTAAAATATGTAAATGTGCTTCGAAATTACTAAAACCCAATCTACACTTGCAAGCTCTACAGTCACTTTGAAGTGCTCTTCAGTTACCTTATAGCGATCTCATAAAAATACTTCTAATCTCTTCAGTTAAGAAGGTTTTATTTCTATTACAACTTAACGATACTCTTCTTTTCCTACTATCAAAGGAGTTCAGCGTTTTGTTAGAATTAATTCATATTTGAAGGTAAAATGATTAACTCGAAAGCAGATTTATCTTATTTTTCTTGGGGGTCTGAAATGATGAACTACGGACGCAGTAGTTACCTTTTTAAAGGCTGTAAGCTCTATATCAAATGTTGGTTCAATATTTCAAATTTTAGATTGTTGTTACCTTCAAAATAATTCTTATGTCTCACGATAATGTATCTTAGTGAAGGTTCGAAATAATGATACAAAAGGTTTGAAAAACGTCTTGTAATTTTCTTTAGTATTAAAATAATTTTCACTTTGAGGGGTAACACATAGTGAATGAAAGGTGAATAGTCCGCTGACAAATTACGATAGGTAAAACGCCAAAGGAGGAAACTTTACTACCAACGTCTAAAAGACTTCTTCAAGTCACTTAGCTTTAGCCAATTTTCAGTTACAATCAGAAATTGACCTAAAGGAGTTATTAAGACGAAGCGTTGCCTGTAAAGTTTCCTCGTTTTGCGTTTTTCCCTATCGTAACACATATTCTTTAGTCTCGAAAAAACTTGTTCTATCCCATCGATAATAGTTGTTATCGTTCCATGAAATTATTATGGACTTAACGTCAATTATAATAACTTTTCTCGTCTTTCTGAAAAGATTTACTTCAAGTGGTGACAGTTTTATATTGTTTGTGATTAAGTGATAAGCTTTATTACAAGTAGTGACAAATGTACGTCAAATGGGAAACGATTACATTGGACGAATGACGCGGTTTTGAAATTCGTGCAGACTAGGGACTCCTTGTGGAAAAAAATACCTCGGAATTTTTGTCACTTCGAACATTAAGGCTTGGTCTTTTTCTTACGTGAAAATTTCTTTCGAACGGTGTCAGTCTCAGTAGCAAATATGTGAAAGACTGTAATAAGTATTAGTCCCTCTCAGATACTTTCCAAGTGTTACATCTTGCGTAAATCGTGCTTTACCGCAAACTATTATTTTGAAGAAAAATTTTTTTAATTAATAGTCGAATGTCTAGTAGGCTAATCTTTCAACATAAAAATTTAAAGGTTTGCGCCTTTTGCTATTACAAAGCATTCCAACGGATTGACTCGATCCCTCCCTTAACCTTCGTTTTAAACTTTCTTGTACATAATTTTTATTACTTTTCCTTACTAGCGTTTTGCTAACCTCCTTATGTATCTTGTTTTATTAACTTGATATCATTCTTATATCATTTCCTGAGGAAAGAATTTGAATCATTAACCACTAAATATATATACAGTATACCCTAATATACCCTCGGCATATACTGTACTTTGATATTTTACACTGCAAAGACTCCTGTTTTACATACATAAATTTTAAAAACTAAGTTTTGTGTCTAGCATGATGTTATTTTTGCGGTTGCTTTTCTGCGCTTTGATATTCATAACTAGACACTGTTGTAGGCCTGGTCAATCTACAGCTGATAACCAAAAGCTGTGAGGAGCGAAAAAAGTCTCCAAGGTTAAGATATGATAATAATCTAAAGAACTCCAGATTTATGTCAACTCCTTTTCTACTTACATTATCTGTAACATCCTCTCTGAATCATTTATTGCCTATAGTTCAAACCCACTGACAAGTAGGTTAGATATGCTTCACAGGGATAGAATTGACAAAGGAGTCAAAGTGTTCATATGTTGTCAGGATTCCAAACGTTTCCTTTTTTATCTTCCTGTTTTATTAAACATACCGCGCTGATTATATTGCTGAGCAACACTATCATGAAACATTGGTCCTAAAATAAAATATTTTTGTAGAATAAAACTTTTCCTCTCAAGTATTTGTTGTCTTACGCCGTAATCGTTTTACGATGTTTAGTTTTTACCTTTTTAAACAGAAAACTATTTTACACGTTATCCGTCTTTTTTTATCTTCTATATATACAGTTGTATAGTTGTGTTCGTGAAACACGTCTGCTTTACTCATACGGTAAGCGTATAACTTAAAGACATTATTGGATATACGTATAAAACCCTTGTCGCGGAAAGATGAAATTTTTCTATTAAATTTTTTGTTTTATCGTCTCTTCCCTTCGTTAGTAAAATGACTACCGCGCGCTGAAATATCAATTTTCCATCCTACATTCTCTTTTCAAACAAAGTACTCTATCGTACTAAACACCTAATCTTGATTAAGTTATAGATAAATAGGGAGTGGCGTTAAACTGGCTTCCTTTCTTCTACCTTAAAATTATTATTTCTTTCATTTGTCATTCTGTAACTTTCCGACTCCATACATTTTGTCGCAAATGTTTGCAGTAATGCGCTGAATCAAACCATTCTATATGTTTTAGTTAATAAGAACAGATAGGAGGATCTCTTCCTGTCCTTTTTCTCCTCTTTACTTTCACAGGAGGAAACAATATTCTTATGCGCCCCTTTACTTTAAAAGAGCCATACACTTCAAGTTTTTAATTCAATGAAAACCTATCAAACGGGCGTTTCCGCTTTCCAGTTCCAACGCTTTCAGTTTTTCTCTTTCTCTTTCACAAAGTGCACTTATCAAAACTCAAAGTGCAGCATTTACCGGCAAAGAAAACCGTTTCACTTTTACACATGTTGTAAGTATTTTAATGGCTGCTATGTTGACAAGCTGCCTTCATATGATGATGATAACTTTAACTAACTTGTTTCGTAATCTTCATTTAGCGAAAAATAATGTGGTAACTGTGATTAAATGTTGAATTAAATCGATTACACATTTTTACATATCGAACCTCCAGCTGTCGCTGTGAGTACAAATGAAAAAGTTGAAAAATGCTTGCAGAGTGAGCTCACTGTTGAAGAGGGCCCTCTAATGGCTTGCAAACTATTAAGAGCGTCTTGTAAACACTGTTAATAAAACTTAACTGGAATAAACCCAGCAATCAATGTCATGTATAGTAGTCATGAAGAAGGATAAGTAGCTCGTTTGTCTTGAAAAATCTGATGATTTTTTTGTCGAGGAAGGAGAGTACAAAGAAAGATTGCTCAAAATGGTAATCTAGCCTGTGAGGAGGGTGATTTACTTTTATTTTGGGCTTTTTTCCGCCTAAAGTTCGAGTAAGATAATTTGCGTCTACTATTTCCACAAAAAGGTCAAATTTATCAAATTTCTGGCAATCGTATAGATTAGAAGGGACAAGTATCCACTATCCGTGTTTATTGATTACATGATCGTTTCATTCAGCGTAATTTCCGTCAGAGAAATTTGACTTTCCAAGGAACTGACTCCGACTGAGTAATCTTTGGTTATTGTAACAGAACTTGCAACTCAAGATGAAAATGTCACTTATGATCCGAACCAGTAATAACTAAGGATTTATAAAATCATTTAAAAGTAGACTTTTAGAACCGGAATTTGTATCAGGTGGGTAATGGTGAGGAGTGAATGAAAGGAGAAACTGTTACTGATAACCAGTAAAGATTGAATAATTATTCTAATATTTACCAACAAATACGCCTTGCAGCAGAAATTGTTTAATAGCTCTGACTTAGGCTTTTGAAATCACTCACTAGATAGAAATTTAATACTAGCAAGCATTTACGGCATCTTAATCAGGTAGTTAATGACAAGCTCAACTATGGACCTAAAGCAATATTCCCCTGCATGTTGTCTTTTGCTAGCCTACGTTTGATACTGTTATCAAAAATGCTTCTATTAAGTTTTCATATGTCCTCAAGGCATTTTTATTATTTGTGTCTATTTTAGTATAACATAAGATTAAGTCATTCAAAGCTCATATTTTTTTTGCAAAGACTATGCGATCTGTATGCGTCAACAAATACCTCAACATAACTCATCAATTGTTAGAGTTCATAAAGGCAATAAGGTAAATGGAAACTACGTAAATAACATGATTGTTTCATAAAAGAGTGCTTTAGTCCGGTTATCATCTCTTAATATTCACAGCACGTTTATTCCCACAAATTTTCCTTCAGTTTTTTGAAGCTAACATTTCTTCCGACTTTTTCCTTGGAACATGTCATACAATCATTTCCTGCTACGTTTTCATTTCAATTCTTATTACAAAATTCACTCAAGGTTCGTTGTTAACAATCCGATAAAAGTTTAAATAACTTGAAATTACCTGAAATAGAAATATAAAAGCTAAGGCTTGTCGTTTACATACAATAAATTAACCATTTAGTATAGAAGCAAAACCTCATTCAATATCGATTTGTATTTAACGTTGCAATTAGCACAAGCAAGAACAACGAATTTTACCAGCTACCGAAAAACGTTATGAAATTAATACTGAATTCCAATTGATGATACTTGAACGAAAACCTAATATGCTTAGGACTTGAATACCATTTCAATAATTCACGAAAGTTGAAGTTAAAGCCACATCATAATTTAAATAGCATAGTGTACCTTCCCAAAAGTAAGGTCTCGCTCACAATTAAAACTACCTTCCAGTTATCACCCTTTGTTGGAAAATGAATAAAAGATGATCTTCCTGCAAGTGCTTCATGTTGTTCTTCACACCCCTTCGTGATGTACAGTGAAAATCGACTTTGAATATTTGGTAATAGTGTGATAAATTAGAAGTTTACAATAGATCCCTAATCATCTTCATTGATACACACCAGATGTCAAGAGTGCGAAGTAGCTGAAGTTTCAATATCGAATGTGAAGCCGACAGTAATTAAACATCTGGAGAACGAAGCCACTCTATACTTTGTTACCAAAAGAAATACCAATGCCAAGTCAATGTAGCTTCCTTAATCTTGTTACAAACATGAACGGAGCTTAGAGTTTTTTAGTCCACTCAACTCGATATTGACATTTCCATCTCTTCCGTTTCTTGTAGCTTCAACCAAAAAGAACCAACAACTATTTACTTAAGCACGTGCATGTCAAAATCCCTTTAAATTTCAAAAACAAAGATTGTAATGCCATATACGAAAACTGAGGAATAAGGAGTTTCCAACCAAAAAATCTGCAGGTATGCTAGCAAAACCTACCTGATCAGGCAAATTTTTCCCTCGAACGTTTTTCGGAGTTCATAAATTGTAACTAAATTCATTGGAGATACTTGAAAACCGCAGTATTAGAAAAAGTTCTAGAGAAAATAATATTGCATATTGAAAAACATCACTTACCAATCGTGGAGACAGTTGCAGCCGTAAAACAAAGCCATCGGATGTAGCTTTCCCCTTCTACTGTACCTTTCCAAAAAGGAATATTGCTTGTCTTTTGAGGCGATGCCTTTAGGTTAATCAGGTTGGTAACTCGCTGGAGGTCTGAAGCATTTAACGTCGGCTTCAAAATAGCTCTGATTTGCTCGTCAATAGAAATAGTTTTACCTTCAGCTTCAGCTTCTGGTTCAGCTTTGGGTTCGGCTTTTGGTTCAGCTTTGGGTTCGGCTTTTGCTTCAGCTTCAGGTTCAGCTTTTGCTTCAGATGTAGGCTCTGGTTCGGCAATAGACGTATTTCCAGCCACAGGTATATTGATCGCTGTATCATAATGCCTTTTTTCCAGTAGCATAAAAATACCTGCACCTGTCATTTGGCTTAATAAATTAGCGAGTAAAAGGGCACCAACCCTTATACATATTTTCTTATCCAAACGCCTTTTAGCCATCGCTCTGTTGCAAGAAAATCATATGAAAGGTTACCAGACTCTGTTGCTTTGGTCCTCGAATAAGGCTTACTGCTTGTTACAACACAGTCAGTCACAACAATGCCGCTCCTACTGGTTCACAGTTTTATATAGCTTTTAAAGTAGTTGCTTAACAAAAGCCTGACCGATTCTCTCTGTTCAGATCTGGAGTACACTTCGCTGGCAAGATCAGTATTAAGACGTGCTAACTTACTAAGTTTTTGTTAACTTTATACAATTTCGTACTAGAAGACTTGTTTCATCGTGTCTGTTAAGAACTCCTGCTTATCAAGCTTTTAGCTAAATTAGGCTTTTAAGAGCAACTAATCTCTGGTATGACGAGGGTGACAACAATAGCACGATAGTCGTCCAAACGGTGAAGATTAAACCGACAGGTTCTTTTCAATTATTTCAACCAGACACCCATTGTACAATAGGAGCCGGCAACCTATTTGTGGTAGAGCTTCTCTGATCCAAAGGAAGAAAATAATTTCACGATTTTCCGTTTTACGTAAAATATACGTCTACCGTGTATACACATTTTAATAAGTGAATTCTGTCATCCCAAAGAAATTACTAGAATTCAGATTAAATATCACCACAGAATATACATTCATTAGTATGCTAACGAAATGCAATGACAACGTTGTGGTGAAGTGAATAAAGAATACAAGAAATATTCATTTTCGCCAACTTTTTTTGTTTGTAGCCATGGCAATTATCACGGAAAGGAAAAGGAATGAGGTTGAAAAAGCATGAGTTGCTTTGGCTTAGGTCATGGAATAAGGAAACATTTTGAAAGATGTTAGAGACGGAAACGTGCTTAAGAATTCCTCGGACCAAGAGATGGATATTTTTTTAAGACTTTTTTTGTAAGAAGTAATATATTCTTCAAAATCTAATTTAGAGTACGTTTTGGATGAAATGATCTGCACTATTAGATGATACATTGACCATTTGGCATGTAGAGTTAATGAGAATTTCTAAACCACTTTCATTAATTTGGCGTGTAAACTCAGTGGATATATTTTAACCCTTTTTTACTAGCAAACTTTCACGCCTTAAGCAGACAAGTTTGGCTTGTTACAGAGTAGTCTAACGGCTTGTGTCGGAAAACCGCTTAGCAACATTGCACCTGTATATGGAGAGTACATCATTGTCGCACTAAATTATTTCACTGAGTATACCAAATAAAAAACGTAAACGCGTGTCTGTACTCTGGTTGGACTCACTTACAAGTAAGTTTGTTGCAATTAGTTGCAAGTTTGCTCGTTTAGCTGAGCGTGCAGTGAACACTCGCAAATAAAAAACGACGACAGAATCCACTACAGATGTGATATAATTCATGCAGATAAACCTTGATCACAGAAGTCATAACTGCATTTTACGATTGCGATGACCAGACTAAATTAATATCTGTAATTATTTGGTTTGACATTGACGAACAAAATAAGAAAGATTTCTACCTGCAATTTACACAGGCCAAAATTATTTTGAATATGCAGAATGGCGCTACATGTGCTAATTTTGGTAAGTTTCTTATCATGCAAAAACTATTTTAATCTCCTTGATATAGTGTCATAATACCCTGTTGAGGTCGACTTTGAGCGTCCATTATCAGCATCATCGCCATCATCATTATCATCATCATCATCGTCATCATCAATATTATTATCGTAGCCTTCATCAGTTCTTACTGCTTGTAAGTATCCTGATGACATTCTCTTGCAATTGAGCACTGTATATCAATACAGATAGCTAAGGTGAACCTCTTAATCATCATAAAGCATGTCTATGAAAGTTTTTTCCGATCTACACACACCGGTTGTCCCATGTTTTTGCTCTCACAAGAAAACATTGTTAAGCTGATATCCTCAATCCTACCTCTCAAATAATAACCAACAAAACGCATTATATGCTCTCTGATAAATTTTCGTATTAGTTTGAGCTATACACAGGTCTAAATGTATGATTCAATTTCTCCTTGTAATATCTGGTGCTACCTTGAGCATTCTGGTATATTTTAGAAACTTTACACTCTAGTTAAATGTTAGGTCCATTTTTATCAAAGACCAATCTTGAAATTATGCTTAAACTCTTTTCTCCGTTTTAGGCGATCTGACTAAACATTACAAAAATCCGGTTTTAATTTACTTATGTAAACTGTACAGGTGGAGCTTATAAACCAATGCAAACTGTGCTTATGAAACCTGTGTACCTGTATCAACTGCAACTAATGTACCTACGAATCTTCTGTTTCATTAGGCCTCATCTATTGCCAGTGTTTGATTCAAATATTTCTTTACTAAGCAATATAGGCGTTCAGTAGCACCTAATTCTACCTCTATTACCATTTAAGGAAGTATCATTTACTGCTTTTTAACACGATTTGTATAGGATGGTGATGACAATAATTTTAATATTTCATATAAGCAAGTATAATACTTTGACTTCATTCCATTTAAACATTTTCACTTAGATCAAAGAAGTAAGAACTACTTGTCTATACAACGTAAGCTCTGTTTTACCTATGCTGGTTTCCATGGTGTTGCTAAATGGTGGATTAAAATGGTGACATGACGGTATTATGTTGAAATATAATCCCCCAGGGTGCTATGTAAACAAATTTTAAACGAAAGTATGTTTTGGTAATTACTATAAACAAAGAAAAGACTTACCTTAATAGCTCTCAGTCTGATACCTCTTCCAAGATCCTTGGACTGCAGGTTACCTTCAACAACATTAGTATTCGCATCATTCAAACACGAAGTTGTGCTATATGCCATAATGCTCTTTGGTAACAAAAGAAGTCTTAGAGGATTAAAGTCTCTTACTGATTAAGTATCTAAACTGTTAATGCTTCTGTAGTGGAAGGTATGGTCTTTACAACCTATACTGGGAACCGGGAGAAGAAAATGTTTGTTATTGTCCTTATATAATTAAGCAATCATCACTAATCGTATATTGAGTGTTTAAACCTTCATTCGCGCAAGGGTTTCTCTTTTCCTTTATTTCTTTGGAAATAGGAAACGGCGACCCTTCGTCAGGAGTCTTATTAATCACTACATGATATTATTAAGCGTTTATTTATCAGAAGAACACTGAAGACAATTCATGGTATTTCATCGTTTGTTAGTTACTGCTAGTTACATAAATCAACAAGAACAAGAGTAAATCTTTTATACTTTATTGCCTATATGGGTATACACAGTTAATGAAAACTTCGTAAGTGTCTATGTATGTGTGGTAGGGGTATTCTAGTTTTACTTTCTTATCTTATGAGATTTAGATGACATGTATTTGGTACTTTGATAAAAACACGAAGCTCATTTGGTCGAAGTTAAACTGCTGGAACACGGATCAAATGACAAGTTTTGAAGGGCATGGCTACCAGGATATGAAAGTTCATCACCATTCATCTTAATAATTAATAGTAATCCTATTGGTTGAAAAACTGATGGAACACTTATCCTAAACAGGGGACTGTGTCTACTTCATCGATATAAAAAGCTCATACTTATTCCTGATGTGCGAAGTGCATGCTCAAGATTAGTCTCTTGAATAAAGATCCTTCATTTTTTTCATTCTCTTCTATAAGTAACACGTGTGAAGGTTAGGTATAAACTAAACTTGGTTGGGCATATTTCAGCTCCTCTCCCTTAAAACACCAAAGGCAATACATTCATACTATAAAATAAAACAGGTCTATAAGAGTCGTCCAGACAACATCATGTTTACTTCATTTCTTCACTTCTTTACTTCATCACTTTTTTCTTTTAACTATTCCTGATATTCATATAACCCTAGCCAATTGTCATTAAGCACGTAACCAAGGAAGAAGGATATCCCCATAATCCCCTGATATATTCCCCAACCTTCGTTAAAATATTTCCAAGGTACTTTTCCTTTATATGTTTTATTATTAGTTAATGCCCTAAACTGGTTAAAGTAAACCAATCTTTCAATACCAATGTACTCTTAAAAAATTATATGTCTACAGTAATCATAATTGATGTTAGTTGTAATTTTCAATTTCCATAAGTTACTTAATTGCCCCTCCCCCTAATTTCCCACCTTCCTCATTGTCCACCCTGGGAGGCAGGGCTGACTATGGACATGTTGGCCATACGTCTCCCTGGCTGCATAGAAAGTACTTTTCTTAAACTAGCATCACAGTCTTAACATTGATTTTACAATCATATATAAGGTGCAAAACGTCATTACATGGTATGATAATTTGCCCCTTTTTTGGTAGTCTAACTATTTTTTCTCTGGTGGCTGTTATTGATTGTAAATTGAGTAGTGCCATCGGGTCAAATTTTGTTTAAATTTTTTTTTGACTTTTAAACCAGCAGACAACAACAACCACAACTAGATAGGCTTTCGTACTTAAGGTTCCACCTACGGTTCTAAGATAGCCCCATGAAAGTCGTTTGATGACGGCTTGAAGGTTTAACTATAAAGCCTACTTTCCACTAGGCGGAATTTTGCGAGCGAACCGATTTTTTCCGCAATTATCCTGGGTGGGAATTGTCCGGGGGGGAATTGTCCAGGGGGCAATTGTCTCGGGGGGAATTGTCCGGGGGGGAATTGTCCAGGGGGGAATTGTCCTAGAGCCGTTTTATTCTACCCGGTAATGACAGTGCCAAGGCGGACTTTACAGGACTACTAACTCGTATGGTCTTTTATATCTACGAACCAAAATTTCAATGTACACATGTATGAAGATAGGTCTTTCTTTCTCCTTATAGGTGTCTTACAATAACCAGTTGTTCCCATCGATTGCTGATTTTGCGAAAAAGTACAGAGCAGGTCAAGTGAAGAAGTACAAAGGTAGTATAACCCCTGAGGAGCTATTCCGAGCGACTTTACGAAGGAGAGGAAAATCATATTTGAAGGAACCACTTAGAGGACCGGAGTTGGTTGAACCAAATGGACGACGATTCTCAGTTTCCGGGCGTAAAATTAAGTACATGCCCTGGGAGTTTCAGTTTGGATTTAGAGCCTCCAAGGGTCTGACTTTATACGACGTTAAATTCGACAATCGGAGAATATTATATGAGCTTGGTATTCACGATGCCGTGTCGTTCTATTCTTCAGCTGATGCAGCAACGTCCGTTTCAAACTACCTTGACAGTTTTATCGGAATAGCAAAAGATAGCCTTGAATTGTTGAAGGGTGTCGATTGTCCGTTCACTGCAGTTTATCTTGATAACGTCATTATGACGCAAGGGGATAAGCCACACAGAATCAAAAACTGTATCTGTGTGTTTGAGAGTTATGGGCAGATTGCCGCACGTCGGCATCGAGGCTGGCAACTCAATACGAAGACCTATGGCAAAGACGTCAACATCGAGTATATGAGTGCAATGGCCGATTACGCATTGGTTATTCGTACAATTACAACAGCCGAGAATTACGATTATATCTTCGACTATGTTTTACATTTAAATGGAGTCATTGAAGTAGTAACTAGCACTGCTGGATATCTTGTGACATCTCCCTATTCAAAACGGGACGACGATTACGGGCTTAAGAATTTCTTCAATGCGAAAGGCCCCCTTCATGATCATATGATCTCATATAAAGTCGACCTCGATGTGGACGGTGCCAAGAACTCATATCAAACTTTTGACATTACAACTCGAAACGAGACAGTGCCATGGGATAAAAAGTGGACCATGATTAAGAAGACGATGAAACGGAATTTAAGAAAGACGGAGCTGGACAGTCGACTTTTCTATGACTTTGACAAACCAAAATACTATGTATTTCAGAATCCCAACGTTAAAAACCAGTACGGGAATCCAGTCGGATACAGAATTCAGCTGAATTCGTTGGTAAAACAAGTGTATTCAGATGATTACTATGTCACAAAGTCGTCTCAATGGAGCAAGTATCAAATGGCTGTTACGCGACATAAAGACGACGAACCGTTTTCTGCTTCGCTCTACAATGTTTACGGAATGGAAGATCCGGTTTTCAAGTTCGATTCGTTTCTGAAGGACAATGAGAGTATTATCAATGAAGACCTTGTCTCATGGGTAAACATTGGTGGATTGCATATTCCCAACACTGAAGATATTCCAACAACTTTCACTACTGGTAACCATTTTTCCTTTACGATCAGACCCTTTGGATTTTTCCAGGAAGACCCATCGATAGGATCAACAAACACTGTCTTTGTAACACCAAGCAAGGACAGACAAAAATGCTGCAGCATAGAAAGTCATGGTACTCCTGAAGGTAGCTCATGCCCCGTGCCAAAAGCAAAATACTACTATAGTGGACAATAAGGCAAACAATAGGTCATCCTTTTACTGAGTTTTTTAGCGATTTGACACGGAGTTGTTCACTCTAAGAGCTTGATTTTCCAGAACAAGCAGACCGAATTTGGTTTACAAACTATCTAAAGCTGGAAATGATACGCTATTTCAATAGCGACAAACAGATGGTAAAGTCCGAGTACTTTCTTCCTGAAATTTTGACCCTGAGCACAAAAACAGTAAGCCTCAGTATTAATCGAAGCTCGGTAAAGTTATTTTATATAATTTTTGCGAAAACACAGAAATACTCTTCAACGGTTGCTCCAGATCTTACCGATCTGTATTTTAGAAAAGACTTTACCCTTTTTGTTTCTTACATTCCTTCACAAAACAAGATCTAGTAGGGCGCATGTGCGCAGGTGTCAGTAGAACATAATGGGAATTCCAGTACTGCACAGAAACGATAATTTCTACCAAAGTAATGTACTGAGGTAGTTTTTTGGTATTCGTTATTTAATACAAGAAAAAATGATGGGAAGGTTCATGCATTGTACAGATTTTGATGTATAGCTCAATAGGATTGTGCAATACGCGACTAAACGGTAAACGCTCGTTAGGCCATGGTTACGTGATGGCAACGCCATTCTCAATACATTATTTTCTTAATGTCACTGCAAAAATGGCTACACTAGTGGCGGTAAAGATTTTAATAACTTAAATTAACATACAAGTATATTCTGTCGAGAGAGTCTATTAATAAGTGATTAGTCAAAGACAGTAGAAGTATTTTAGGTATCTTGTAGAAAAACACTGTACTGATTATGTCGTTGCCGCCACGTAACCAAGGCCGTTCTTACTTTGGGTTTAGTAGTGACTCTATAATGTCAGGGAAGAGGCAATGAAGACTATTCAAGTCATTCTATGAAACTGCTTCAGAACTGAGAAATATAAACCACTGCTACTGCATAAGAGGTTCTAGTGCATGTAGCTGTGCGCCTTTTTCATGTTTAATTGGTAACAGAAGTGCTCAGTTCCGTGACTTTCGGTCTCTAAGATTATTTATGTGCTGCTGAGACCTAATGTTTATGCCAGACCCTACATACCCAAGCCGTTCGACGTATTAGGGCTAAAGTGTAAAGTAGGTAGTTTTTATATACATTTAAATTGGATGTAGAGTGATTTTGTCACAATTGGACGGTTTTGTCACGATCAAAAGTGAAAAGGGAATCAGGGCATTGTACTTATGAAAGCAAACAAGGGAACTGTAATAGTCATTTGCAATTTTGCTCGATAACTTTTCAATAATATAAAATATTGATTCATTCATTGATTCATTCATTCGTTTTTTACTATTTGCAATCAGGATTGAATAACAAAACAGTAGAAATGGAAATGAAAAATGACGTAACATCTGTCAAGGGTATTACATAGTTACTATTTGTATATACTGGTATGGATCGCCCAGAAGATCTTTGGTAATGCTAAGTAAGCATTCCATGGCAGCCCATTTCAGAATTCTTCACGACACAAAGTATAGTTGTGGGCATGAACTGTTATGTTTCAGAGGATTATAGTTTACTGTGTATTCGACTGCATTTTCGTTAATAGCATTTCCTGATCTGCTGTTTTCAGGCGTCTTTCTGTGTTAGAACACAAAGACCCTTATTGAAATTGAAACAATTCCAAATACGTGGACCCCTGTTAGAAATACTAAATTTACTTTAATCTGTTGGCTGGAAACCAGTCGTCTATTTTAGAGAGTTGTTCATTCATCGTTTTGAAAAGCTCTTTGCAATTTCTTCCAATTATAAAAAGCGTGTTATCACCTGCAAACATTCAGCTTTAAAACTGAGTGGTGCTACGACTTTCATCGCGCGACAATTCATCACAGCGATAATTCATCAGAGCGACTATTCATCGCAAAGATAATTCATCATGCGACTATTCATCACCTGAATTTTTTATTTATGCTACCAGATTACAACAAAATCTACTCGCAGACCAGATACTGCACTGCTTTTAAATATGTTAAAATGTCAGTTTCACCTAACACAACGGACATGAAAGACAGCAAGCGACACTGAGAGCTGACCATAGAGTAACAAGTATAGATAAGGCAGTACAATGCCGCTCGCTGTGCCTCCCACTGGGTCGAACAAAAGTTGATCAGTAAATGTTGACGGGAGAGAATCGCGTGAACAAACAGCTTGGTTAGGGAGTATTCCTGGTAAATTAAAAAGGAGGAGAATCTTAGTAGTGTGCTTACTACTTAAATAATGTTATTCAATAACACATTGGTGTCATCTTCAGGCGATGAATAGTCGCATGATAAAGTCTCTATGTGATGAATTGTCGCTGTGATGAATAGTCTTTGTGATGGTTTGTCGCGTTATAAAGTCAACCAACCAAACTGACCTAAACAAATCATAGCCACATTTACATAGACTTTAAACAGGAGAGGGGCTAAAATGGAACCGTGCGGAACGCCGCATTTTGCATGTATATGGCTTCATGCTTATCCAACCTTGTTACTTGAACCCAGTTCATGATGTTATGAACTGTGCAAAATTAACAGTGTTTCCTTACGGTCTCTTGCAAATTCAAAAAGCGCGTGATATGAGATTTTAACAATATATTTTGTACTCGGGCATTTGGATGTAGGATCATGACTTTGGAGTAGTATTAATTGCGATTCCCCGGGAAATTGTGTTTCTGACGTCAAAACATGGGTACTCGATGCGATTATTTCAAGCTTTGTTGTTAAACCAATGTTCACTAATTCTTCTTAGCCATCACTTCATTGTCACCAAATAGACTACCGCGTGAGCAGCTCAACGACATCTTTAATCAGCAGCAACTACACAAACAGAAGGATGGGGTTAGCGTGTGTTTACTCCTTTGACGATTTCTTGCCAATGAATCCATTTTTTAACGTGAAACGATTTGAATTAATAACTGTCCACTACCCTTCAAATAAAAATATTGCACGAAATAGCGAAAACATTGTGTACTGAAAAGCTTTTTTTGTCTGACACTCCTCAGAGTACTAACGTCAGAATGACCGAAATGGAATGTGTGAAGACTTTACCCAACTGTCTTTTGAAGGAGCCAATCAGAAATTGCACTGCTTGAATGGCTAGTGTTTTTGGACCAATCAGCGTCCATTTCGGTCATTCTGACGTTAGTACTCCGAGGAGTGTCAGACGAAAAAAGTTTTTCAGTACACAATGTTTTCTCTATTTCGTGCAATATTCTTGTTTTGTACCACAAACACACTATTTGATACCCTTCAAACCTAAACCTTACAAGTCGCCTTCTCTTTTCGCTATTTTCGTTCCCTAAAACATGTCAACCAATTCTTGCCCCAACTTTAACACAGGGCATGCTAACATAGTGTTTACTTATTTAAAGTAAATAATACACCAATCATATATAGTAACCAAACAACAAAAGTCGACTAATTACATTGCGGGACAAAAGAATTTTTGCGCGAAATGTGTTGGATAAAAGGGTGAATAGTCCACCGACAAATTATAGTACATAAAACGCCTAATAAGGAAACTTTATTGACAACGTTTCGTCTAAAAGACTTTTTCACTTTCAGGTCACTACTGAAAATTGGCGAAACTGACCTCGAAAACCTACAGTACAGATATTAAAACTAACCTCGAATTGCAGTATGGTCCATTTCAAAAAGAATTCCCTTGTTAGAATGTACAATATTGCAGTTTGAGTTGAGGTTTAATATCTGTATTGTAAGTCTTCGAGTTTAGTTGAACCAAGTTTCAGAAACAGTCTGCAGGTGACTTGAAGGAATCTTTTAGACAAAATGTTGTCAATAAAGCTCCTAGTTTTGCGTTTTATCTACTATAAAATGTATTGAGTCCGTCAACCATCATGAAAGTTTACAGAATCACGGTCAAATTCTAGTATTTTTATACCTGATAAATGTTATACCATTATACGAGATCTTGCAAACAAACTTTCCGAATTCGGCATAATGACCATAAACACTATGGTAAAATAATGATTCAGAATCGCGAGTTATTGGTGCAGATGTACATTGGAATGTCACGCACCAGGGCGAAAGGAGTCTTCGTTAACAGATTATCAAAGCAATTTGTAAAGAAGGTTTAAATTGAAATAAACAATTTTAACATCCTGTAATATCATCTTTCTAATAAAACTGTTATTAACAACTAAATCAAGGATATCTTGTGGTAAGTGTCGATTTTAACGGAAGAAACAAACCCGCGGTACTGAACAGAGAGGAGAATCTTCAAAGAAGAATTGTGTACGCGCCAGTTGTCACTTTTGACCAGGAATTGTGACTTTGATCAGTCTTAGTGGAAAAAGTTATTTATTCTTTTGCAGCTTTATTATGGTATTACCATGTATACGTTGCATAGAGGTACTGAAGGCGACTAACATTTCGTGAGTTATGTCACGAGCAACCTATGCTGTGAAAGTTTTTCGTGTCTTCACTTTAAATGAAAATTACCTGATGATCTCACAACAATTTTAACAAAGCCGTGTTACGGATTATGTAAAAGATAAGGCCTTCAAAACACTCAATATATTTCTTTGCATCTTTCTCGCGTTACCTGTCGTGTGACGTGTTCCCAACATAAAGTTGTTACAAAAGGAGAGGCATAGACTTCTTCACTGCCATATAAAATCTATTTCATTGTACAAAACCTACTGCGAGGAACGTGTCTTAATCTGTATATCTGTTATATCAATAGAGGAATTTACGTGACAGAACAATGAAACGTTAAACTTTTATATACACTTGGAGTTTTGGGCCTTACTGTTGTACTAAAGATTGCTACCTTCGGCATTTTGATTTTAAAATTATGCATCCCGCTTTGGGTGTGAATTGCAAATACTCCAACATGATTTTGTCAAAGAGTAGAAGCTCGTACACTTACATCGCCGAACAAACAAACACACAGTGCAAAAAGAGCAAATAAGTTCCAGGCATCGAGAACGCGACAACAGTTTTCTTTGCTCAAAGGAGAACAGCACTCTATTTCGAGGCTTTCTGCATGTTGTGACCTCCTGAGAATGTAAAGTGGCGCGTGGGCTACGTTTACACATGTCCTATCGACCTTAAGAGATAACTTATGGTTTAAGGAAAAGACTCCTTGTGTTTGACTTCCATCATACTCCAAGGGCAAAAATAAGCTGCAGATGCTGATAAGGTGAAAAACATTATTGTGATTGTTTATAATAACTGCGAACGTGAAGGAAAACACAAAACACAAACTGTTTTCGGTGACGCGTTTCACTCTCTAGCCCTTCAAGCTAGACCTTTTATGGAATTGGCTCGAAGAATTTCATAAGTCGATATTTCAGTCTCGTCTATTTGAAGCTTTAGTTGATATTTATTCGGGATCTCGGATGTCGTTAGGTTTCCTGGCGCTGCAACAGGGATGTGTAATTTTGGCATTTTGTGTATTTGTGCTTTTCCGTAGTCTAAAATGCGCGCCTTATGTTACGACAAGCGAGATCCCATATAAATATCAAGTAAAGCTTTAAAAAGATGAGACTTAAGTATCGACTTATGAGATTCTTCGAGCCAATTCCATAAAAGGTCTAGCTTGAGGGGCTAGCATCTGTAACTACACTAACATCTATAACTAACCAATCAAATTCTAACTCAACCTAACTCGTGCAACTCCTGCTCTTTACTAACCAATCACTCTGCACTTTCTCTATTGATCTGTATTCCTATTGGCTGCAATAAACTGTATAATACATTCTTTAGTATTTTGTAAAGTGAAAGATTTTCACAGCTCTATGGGATCTATGATTGGTGTCATAGGTCTCAGAAATAGATTCAAGTTAAGATAAGTCAAAGAATTTTTGTTCGTTAGACTCACTTCGAGCACTGCTTGCGAGTTTCCCTCCAGAGCTCGCGAGCAGAAGAAGAGTACTCATGACACTTGTTCAGAGAGTAAATGCTGTTCAATAGCTGACTTGGATGCTTCCAGATTATTGGCAAGACTGGTCTTGCACACGTCTTGTTGGTACTCTCCCGTCTTGCGTCATAACGTTGTGATATAAAGTTACTAGTTACTTGTATAAAATTATCAGACCGAATCAAAATGGGAAGGAAAAACATTATACCCAACTGTATTTCTGTGAAAGAGCTTATCACAATTTGGAATCACAATTATCAAAAAATATGCAAAATTTTCGTTGACTCACCTTTCACGTTTCTTGAATAGATTAATTTCAAGGTTGTTTACTAAAACATTCAGAATTTCACTTGTAAAACAACAAAGAATCACTCGGAATTAGGGCTCCAAGGTCCTAAGAACCATTTACAATTTTTAAGCTAATCATTCGGACCATATTGCATCCTCGATTATCATTATATGAACCTCGATTATCCAACAAGAATTTGTGGCGATTAAAGCTCTCATCATCATCATCTTGCGGCTTCAGCCGAGATGGAATTCACTACACCTTTCCACTATACCCTATCTGTCGTAGCTGTTTCAAGGTTTTCCTTGGGGATGGCAGTGTCGCTGCATATGACATCTGGAAATGTGTGTTTCTGAGACCTCTCGAGTCATGATGGGTGTCTACACAAGAGCAAAGACGACACAAGTTCATCTGATGCACGCACACAGTGTCAAACAAACCGAACGCGCCTCCTTTGCACTACGGTTGATGTCCTAGGTAAGTCATCGTATATCATTTCAAGAGTTGGATGTTTTTTACATGAAAGATTTAATGCTCATCTGAGAAGACGGGTATAGCAACCATCAAAGGGGTGGTGTTGTTTAGCGGAAAGTTCGATTATTACCCGAAAGATTCTCATATTCTTTATCTTAAAGCTCTACGCAAACCAATTCCCAATTAACTGTATGAAAACTCTTTAGTTTGGGGTTTTGTCCAATGCTATACTCTAGTCAAGCCAGAACATCAAAATAATAAACATGATAGAAGAGAGAAGACTATTTCTTTGCGTAGACTGTTATCTCGCGATCTTTATAGACAGCGGATTAAAGGGCGTATCGCAACGCCATTTCCTTATGTTCACTATATGTAGCTCATATACTCGAGGGATGCCCCCGCAACGTGTTTTATTAGACTTGAAAGGTGAAATCACGTATAAACAAAAAAGATATCATTCGATGCAATCTCATTAGTTTAATTTACAAAAACAACAAACCAAACTGATAAGAGTTCAATGAATTGCATCATAAAAGCCACAGAAGTGTTCTTGACACAAATCAAACTGATGGGAGTACAAGGTAATGCGCCTATTACATACGAGCTACTCTAAAGGCAACTTACAAATTTTGGCTTTTGTTTCAAACGGATGCTTCAGTCTTAAAAGGAAAGAATGAGGGAAACTTCACTGTTTTCAAATAGCTTGTGGGAGCCAGTAGCGAAGGCAAAATGAGTCAGTCTGCCTCTGAACCAATCTGGCAAACTCTCTCCTATTCTTGTTGAGCCTTTTTGCTTGCTCAGTAGGTAAATGTATGTTAACAGCGGAGGTCACATAGCTCAGTTGGTAGAGCGCACGCCGCGAAAGCGTGTGTCACGGGTTCGATCCCCGGTGGTGACATGCTTTTCTATTTCTCCAGTGTTCTTTTCCAACTCAGTAGAGACCCCATGCCTTCTTACTATTTTGATCCAAGGGTCTCTACGATATGAATTTGTGGCACTGGTGCAGCATTATTATTGTTGCTTCAGTTGAAGGACTTCTTTCCTCAAAATATCACCTTAAATGCAGCCTTTGGAAGACCAAATAAAGTGAGGACAGTCTTATTGTACTGGGATCAATCTATTAGAAACCTTCATGATATCTTCGAGAGGCAGATCTACCATTTGTGTACAAATCAACCCGCGCTTGCATAATTTCTTTGTGCTTTAAATATTTCAATACCCTTGATGGGTACTACCCTAAAGTGCTTTACCTCAACCTGTAAAAGCGAAGGGTTTATTTCGTGAATTGATTCTATTAGAAAAAAAGTAGCTGAATTTAGTTTAATTTTATAATTTTTAGGCAAGCTGATGAAATAGCTATAAGCTTTTATATAGGACCTATTCTTGCAAGCATGGGTTCAGAGTATCATAAACGATTTTTATTTCACAACTCTCATATTAGCCAACTACGTGATACGTAGTACGTAGATAAAACTTTTGTAATCTATACCAGTAATGAGTAGGTTTTAGCATTTCTAGGTGATGTTTATATCCATCTATTCATTTTGCTAATGAGTTGAAAAATGAAGTCCTTCATGATGCCCTTGTGTATTTACGCCTACAACAGCATTTAACATTACCGTACTGTAGTAATCGCCTGTTTATATCGGAGTTTAGAGTTAGGAGGTTTCCTTTGGAGTAGTTTTAGAAGCTCACCCTCGTCCTCTGTGGACAGGTACTACGGTCAAATATAGTAATATTTTCACGAAGGAAATCATTGCTATTATGCCAGCACTCCTTAAAAACTACCAGTCTCCTATGTAATTTTATTATCTGTGGTATTGAAGTAGACATGCCTACCTTCTTAAGAATGCTAATGTATCTATGTCTTTGCCTACCTGATTGCCTTTAATTTTGCCCCCCTCCTGAACTTTAAAAATTGAGTTTTACTCCCTTTAATTTTCGCCTCCCCCTCCTGCTGACTCTCCAATTCGCTCCCTTTAATTTTCGCCCCCCTGGGGGCGAAAATTAAAGGGAGACGCAATTTGAAAGGAATAAGGTATTTCATTTTGCCATCACACATTTTTCGAAAAAAACGCGTACGTATTTTTATTAAAATTTCTCAGAAGGTCTAAGTCTTCAAATATTTAACATTGTTAATATTTTGCTACTCCAAATATTTGAATGGAAAGGTTGTAGACTCGTTATTCAATTCCTGTCTCCTGATTTGTTGTCAAAGCAGACCCGTCTGGAAAGATTGGTTGTGAGATGGTTTTTGGGGTTTCATCTCGGTTATCTAGCATACTAAAGGAAGTTGAAAGGGGGTCATTACGGTTACCGAAACAGGAAATGTCGATATTTAGTTCGTTGATAAATAAACCATATCTTGGACCTTTGTGAAAAAGGTTTCCCATGATGAAGAACAGATCATCATTCAAAGTAGACGTAAAAGAACTGTAACCAAAAAGAGTCGTGAACGAGACTGAACTATTGCATAAATTGACCAAGATAAAAGCAAAACAATTTGAAAACCTCATGGAAAGAGCAACATTAGGTCGCATGTTAACAGCGCTCACGAAGTTGGCCCTCTAAGAGTGGTGAGGCAGTTGGGGTTACAAAAATATCGAAGAGGGGGCAGGTTACACGCTTCATCATTGTCTGAAAATAATCCTTACAATGGTATCCATTCAATTTTATATTATATTTGGTTACATCAATACAAAAATGTTAGAGTTGGCTAAATTCAATTGAAAGTGGCATTTTATAGTCTAATTTCTAGTTCGGACAAGTAAATTGCCGTCAAGACATTGGTTTCAAATCGTAATAGAAGATTGTTAACTAAGGCCAAAGGACACAATTTTTGCGCAGTTCTGAAGTTTATCTCACGGAAAGCATTTTTTAGGAATACTTCTACGTACTTACGTATTGATATATGGGCAAGAATCATCCCATAGGACCGACGATTTTGGTTTCCGAAGCATTATGATATACTATAGTGAAAAATGTATATACCGATAAGAATGTCTCGTGGGGCGGAATACGCTAGTGAATTCTCTCAAGGAGGCGGTACCCCCGTGTGCCCCCTTCATCTTCGTAAGCGGTTAACAGAAACTTGTCTCAGTCCTTAGAGTCAAAATGTCACGTTGTTTGAGTTTCTGTCTTTAATCTCTGGGTACCTTTCTCGTTCTGCTTATCTTCTCTCCGTCAAGATTAAAAATAAAGTGACTGAATAGTCACTTCATGTACACACTGTATTGTGATTACTACTCGTTGTGTTTGGAAGTATACATTAAAGACATGTAATACGCAGTAAAGAACGCAATTTTTACAAGTACTTTTATGGTGACAGGGCTAATTTACTGAGCTATTCACCACCATCGAAATTTCTGACATGCGAATCGCACAATCATCCCTCAGGCGATGATTTAGAGTAAGGAATGAGTAATTGTCTCTTTAATTTTCCCCATAATGATTCGCAAGCTCGATTTTCACTTTTGCAATAGATGTGTAGAGAATTAAAAAAGAGTTGTAATCTTGGATATGACCTCAGCTATGTGACTGGAACTGATAACAGGGTCATAGTATACCCACAATGCAGCATTCAAAATATGGTGATAAGAGTTCATGATCTACCAGGCGGTGTACTCTAGAAAGAACTGCTGACAGAATTTTACAATTAGACACTGTAGTGACGTCAATCACAAAAAACAACATCCCAAATTTTTCTTTCTCGATGGAATAGAAACATAGTGCAATGGCTAGTACATCAGCGTTGCAACGACGAAGGACAGGGTTCAATTCCCAGCAGTACTACGTTTTCACTATTGAGCTTTTCAACACACATCACCATACAATCGCGTCGAATGTCAAACTGAAATCTGCACACACTCCTCTGCCCAACATTAGCTCAGCAACATACTCTCTCTAACGCACGAAACAACAAGTCACCTCAGCACACGTCTCACTGGAGTATTGTTAGGTAACAGAGACAACACAACAATTGAGCCTTATGGCGTCGTCTCTAACACGGGAGCTGTGTAGTGACATCAGTAGATGGTAATGACATCTCAACTTTCTCTCTGTCAATGGTATGCAACCATAGTATAATGGCTAGTACATCAGCGTTGCAAAAACGATGGACGTGGTCCGATTCCTAGTGATCCTACGTTTTTACCGTTTTACCATCTCCCGCAATTGCTGTAATAAGTCTGTATTTCCTACTTTATTGCACTTCGCATTGACTAGTCTTTGAATTTCAGATCAGAACAGTCGTATTGCCTCAAAATAATAAAAAGCCCTCTCTTAAACTTTAATTTCACTAGTACATGAGCAATTATCTTATCGTACTTTCTTATTGGCGTTTCCATTCAACCATATTCATTTTTTAAAAGTAAAAATTTCAAATTCATTTGGGGGGCAAATTCAAAATTTTGAGAGCATTGCCCCCTCATCCCTGCCCATAGCGACGGGCCTGCTATTCTCATCCAATCGCATAAACAGATCTCTGAAAATGCCATTGAACAAAGGTGGTGTTACCTAAATAGTGTAACTTTGACTCTATTACCCTTAAATTAATGATTTCGGAACAATTGTACACTAACAAGATAACTTGCAAATTTTGAAAGAGAAACACTCAGCTATATCCAAATACATTCCATTGAAATGTACACTTTCCAGTCGTATATGATAGGAAACATTGCATGATCATGTTATTCTGTGGGTGATATCAGAATGTGCGTCGGTCGCCGCACAAAAACCTTTTACATTCTCGTCGGTTTTTGTCGGTTTTCAGAAGCCTTGTCGATCCATCTGTTTGATGCTAGGGCGTAAATGAATAAAACTAGGGCTGTCCCTGGCTGCCCAAGTCAATCGACCAATAATAGGCATCGATTGGTGGGGAACCGAGGGAACACGTTTTCCTCCCTTTTTGAAGTGGCGAGATGTTTATACCTTTTGCCGCCCACTTTTTGGACATTCGTAACGTTTTTGGTCTACAAATACAGAAGTTGCTACCCTCATAAACTTTTTTTCGAACAATAACTTTCTTAATTACCCGTGCAAATCACCGTATCTAAGCGTGTTTTATATATCTGTCTTCCTATACAGTCACTTATTCCCTTCAAATCCGTACACAGGTTTTAAAACTGTTAAAGTTGGCCTATCCAGAACTAGATGTTAGGATTTTTTGCTCAGCTTTTCGGCTTAAGAACATTTTCCCTTTTAAGGATCGAATCCCAGATGTTTCCAGATCAAATATCGTATATAGACTTAAAGGTAAAAGCTGTAATGGATTATTTTAAGGGCAGACCCGTTGCCATCTGCATTCTCGTATCTGTGATCATCTGGGAAACATTTAAGCAGTCCGTCTTGTTCCGCTGTTTTAGAGCATAGTAAGACCACTGGAACATGTTTCTTTTAATGATTATCACATTTTGTCCTAATGTTCTTCTAATTTTGAACAGTATTTTTATTAAAATCTCCTTATTTCTAAATTTAGCCCCTGTTTGAATTCTCAATTGTACGCTATTTCTCTTCTATGGTTTTAATGCACTTACACGTCACCATCTACTTGGCTAGCTCGTACAGTTATTGTAATTTTGTTCTCTTTGTTTCTTAAATTTTTCTTATTAAACCTGTTTTGTATCACCTTGTTATCTCCATTTTCTTTAAAACGTTATTTCCATATCATTGTAAATTTTCTCCGTAGATAATGCAAGATAGCATCGAAAGGTTAGAAAATATATGCCGAGATGTCTCTCAAGTAAAGTGTCATTTCCCGGGATTTATATTCCTTACTCGAATTCGATTTTCACGCGGAGTATCAATCGCTAGTTGTAACTTTGTAGACATCTTTCTAAAATTAGAAATTTTAACTCTAAAAATGACATAATACTTGTACAAATTACTAAAAGTTATTGCACCAGACATGCAGTGTCTCTACCAGCATTAGTGCAGGTATATTGATACTCTCTTTAGTTATGTTCGGCTTTTTTCACTCTTGCCAATAAGGAAGTTACATATCGTATCAGGAAATGTTAGGTCTCTTTGCAATGAGAAACAAGATAAAAGGAAACTGCGCCACTAAATTAACACTTGATGACGTCACATACCGTATTTCCTCTTATCAGCAAATTAGCGCCGCCCTCTAGTAAGCGCCGCACTTTGAAGTAAAATTATTTTATTAGCACCGCCCTTTAATTAGCGCCTCCCCTCTAATACGCGCCGCACCTAAAAAAAGTGGCGCTAATTAGAAAAAGGCACAAAACCATACAGAAGTGTAATTACACAATAAAATACGTCTTTAAAGCATTAAAGACATTAATTCTATTTAGTTCATTGATTCTGTTCATATCGTCTTTTGAGCTTCAAATAAACTTTTTTTTTGATCATTTTAAATTTTTTATAAGCGCCGCCCTATAATTAGCACCGCACATTGTAGGTGAATTTTAAAATAAGCACCCGGGACGCTAATAAGCGGAAATACGGTAATTATAAAGGTTCTACAGTCTGGCCCTCAAATTTTCAGCGACAGGTAATTGACTCTCAAGATATCCCGTCCATTTCACTTTTATCTGCTTAATGGAAATTCCTTAAAATCGTATTGTCCTATAGGAATTCCTAAGAAATCAAATTGTTTTAAGATAAATCTTTTACGCTTTTTGCGGTTATTGGTTTCCTTATCAGTTTTCAATACTGCTCCGGGCCTACGAACAGTGCAGTAAATTGCAAACTTACGATACTGATGATGGTAATTACAACTGATCTGCCTTTGGGCGGAGTTTTAAAGATATCACCTGTGTTTTCCTCGCCGACCTAGACCCACACTGTCAGAAATGATCCCTTTTTGCAATATCCAAGCTGGAATTTTGTCTAGAATTAATTTATTCGGGTACACATGTGCCCTGATTATATTCAGAATTGCTAGCACTATCAATAAATCATGATTTCCTTTTCTTATCAAGATCGAATATATTCCTGACAAGTACGTTTCAAAACGTTGTCATCTCTTAAGCAGTAAACAGCCATGTTTTTAAATAGTCGCGTGGACAGCTACACCCTCAACAGTGCTCCAATATCCTCTCAATTCAGTTACGTTACCAGAAACTATGAAACATAATTGTATTCTGTTAAATAACTTATGACATGGGTCGATATTGTCTTGTTTAGCGTGTATCAGCCAGTCTTACTTTCCAGGTCAGACGAATTTTACTCTGTCAAAGTCTGGCTATTTACAGATAGCATGAAGAGATACTAAGCACTTCTTTCTTGCTTATTACGCCACAAGCTTTCAAATTGATATGAGTTATTATTCAGCTACGACAATGTACCTTAAGTATTTGGTTTGTAAAACAAAACACTTTGTTGTTTAATGATGTCAAGTTAGGTGTGTAGGGCGTCTAGAGACACAGAAGAAGGGGAATAAGAAACACAGTTGTTTCACCCTTCCTTCCTTCTGATCTTTGGTTGTAATACCAATTGCTACTATAATTAAACTCGCTGGCAACATTCCGATTTCGGTTCCATTATATTAACTGATGGATGTACTAAATCGGGAACACGAATTAAGTGCTTGGACTCGTTAGCCTATTTTACCAAAGTATCTGTTTATCTTCTTATAAAAATATAACCCAGGCTAAGAAAAGAGATCTATGGATATTTTTCTTCTTTTAAACTAAACTAACGTTTCGACAAACTTAACTGTTGACATCTTCAGAGAAATAGGAACTACTTAATTAATTAGTCGCTATCTGTTTAATCCAGTCCATTCTTAAATTCTGATCTAAACGGGGCTATCCTATAACAACGATATGGGTAAAATCACATATTGACGCTACCCTAAACAACAGGGGGCATTGAGAACCATTTCAGATTGGGGACATAAATAGTTGTTTACAAATAACACCCTTCCCTATAAATATTATTGATAATTCTAATTATATTTATTAGAATTATTTAACTATAACTGTTATCATGAATAATTATTGTACAGAATGGTAGTGGTACAGAATCCAAATACACCTCAAAATAGACGACCCATGTTGTAGGCTAAACAGCTTTCTTCGTATAACTACTCATCAGACGCTCATGCCACAAAAATAGAAACAATGAATAGGATCAAAATATTACAAATTAAGAGAAATGAAATAGTTTGCTTGCGGTACAAAATAAGAATATTGCACGAAATAGCGAAACATTATGAAAACACTGAAAAGATTTTTTCGTCTGACACTCCTCAGAGTACCAATCGTCAGAATGACGGAAATAAAACGTAGGAAAGAATAAACCATGTATTATTGAGGGAGCCAATCAAAAATTGGACTTCCTGAATGGCTTGTGTTTTTGAACCAATCAGGGTCCACTAAAAGTAGGTTCATTGAATTGAAGCCTAATGAGAAAACGAATTCCTTCTGTCAGGATAGTAAAGGTTTTCCTGCTTTTATGTGGACTGACTCCAGAAAGGCCAAATGGAATGCAGACCAGGCCTTTCCTATGATACGGAAGCAATCGTCCATATACAATTTGGCAGAGCCTGGATTCTCAACGAAGTGCTGGCCTATGGCAGAGTCACATTGCTTAACTATGTTTTGGTCTTTGAAACCCGAGGTGGATGCTTCCTTTTGGGAGTTGATATTTGGCATAAAAAGATAATGCATTTTAGTAAATTCGGTCAGCTAACCTCAGAGATGTGCGGCCAACATAGCCAGCCTCACACTGACATGAAAATTGATAAACTACAGAGCTATAGTTTGTGGCAGACACACAATCTTTGTGGTTGGTTGATAATGCTTCTTTGGTTGTATAAACTACGCGTGGAGCGACAGCGCCAAACCATTTCTCTATGGCTTTTTAACCTGATTTTCAAATCAAAGTGAATCGTTCACATACCGTTGTAGTTTAAAGTATACAGGACATTTTTAGGTCCGAAGCGTTTTTCTTTAGAGAATTGTGAAAGTCTTAATTTTATAGTGCTATTAATGACGTCTTCGGGATAGCCATCTGAAAGAAAAGTCCGCTTTAGAAAATTTGCTATCGGAGCAAATTATGAGCGCGCGATGAACTAAGGTTTTGATCAGAATGACTTTAAGTGTTTTGGGGCAGAAGGAGTTCCAGGAGATGCATTAGCTGGAAAATGTAGGCTTTTAATACGCAAAACCGCAAATTGAGAGAAACACAAACGCTGATGGATTTCTTGCTTACAAGATACAGACGCGGGCGAAAATATTATTTGAACAATAGTATAAAAAAATATTTTGGCGGCAAATTCTGCCCGAAGTCCCCTAATTGCTAATTGGTCTAAAACTCTTAAGGGCCTGAACGTGCCTGATGCAGGATGGTAAAACTGTCAGTTCTAAAGCTTTCTCAACACCCAGGATTCAGCAGCAGATGCTTGTATTGTTTAAATAATGTTTTCGTCCACCTCCTTATTTGGTAAGTGAGTAACCAATCAGCGTTTGTGTTTTGTCTTAATTTGACTATTTTGACCCATTTTATTGTTTCTTATTGTATCTATAAAGTTAGTTCTGATGAGTAGTCGCACTAAAAAAGCTTTTTAGTCTACAAAATGAGTCTTTTATTTTCCGGGCATATTTGGATTCTTTACCATGAACAATCGTTTCAAAACCTAAATACATTATAAGTATATAATAGATTGTGTTTGATATAATTGTTCATGTATTATATTATCCCTGTAAGCGTTTGTGAGATAGAGGGTGCAAGTACGAATTTCTTGTGACCATTAGTGCTTTGAAACCACCCAATAATACGTAGATTCCATGAACGCCTCGTGTCTTATTTCTCAATTCTGATACTATGATTTCGATACTTCTAATACAGCTCAACTATTGAAGCCAAAACCTTTAAAGAAAGACATTTCCACAGTAAGGCATGCTCTCCACTTTTAATTATCTGTTGTTAGACATTGTATCCCGGTCACAGAATTATATTGTATTTCTCGTTTCAATACCTTCTTTGCAAGGTAAGGACCGTAGGGGCGGTGCTGTTTAAATGAAATCTAGAACGCTTCAGAGATTTTCCGCCATATTGTTTTTGTTTTGCTTCCTCTCTTTAACGAAAAAGCTTTTCAGCGTAAATGAGTCATTTATTTCAAGGTATATTTGAACAATTATTATTATTATTAATAAGAATAATAATAATTAAGTGGATTAGATGAACAGAAGAACCGATATAGTTTTATTTAGATATAATTTTTAGACTCCACATTCTCTGCGCTCAAACCTCGAAATTCCAAGCTGAGTGCTTCAAATAAATTCCATTTATGAGAAACGGTGCCCATACCTCCATTTCGCATATTCAGTCCCTCCCTTCTTAGTCAGGTAATGTTTTAAATTGTACATTCCCGAAATATTTGCAGAGACTGAAAGTGTACAGTCAGCTTGTTAAGAATCATGACAGAGGAGAGTTTATTTATTTGCACTGTCAGTGATGAAAAGAACACTAAAGAAGTGAAAAACATGTCACCGCCGTGGATCAAACCAGTAATCCATGCTATCGTGACGTGTGCAATGCCAACTAAGCTAGGTTACCTCCCTCCAATGTTAACATATCTTATTCCTATAGTCGTCACATTAGCTCCCAATCATCCACCGGTGGACACCGACATCCAGCTCAACGCAATTGTAGACCAGCTTCTCAAAGCCATGTGACTGCCATCCGGCCTGTCTATCTGTTCTTTTCAAACTGACATTTCAAATTCTATCTTCTTGATTATACTGTCAGTAATATGCTAATAACTTAAAAGAAGTTGGCCATCTTCAAAAAAGTACAAAAAAAGAGCAAAAGTTAAGGTTTTCTGACACTGTAACAGTCATGGATTCTATGAAATAGTCAGCCACCTTCAACAATCCACTCATTGTATACGTATATCTTACAAGGTATTATCATTTACAAAATGCTGTCAAAAAGCTTCTTATCTTAAAAGCGACGGAAAAAAGAATTAACAAGTGTTCTCCGACACTGTGTAGTGGTCACTCTACAAAGTGTCAAAGAAAACTTCGAACTTGCCTTCAATCTCAGTGATTCAATAAAAGAGTCAGTAGCCTTTAACAATCCATTCATTGTATACGTATATCTTACAAGGCAGGTTTTATAACAAATAAAATTCTACTGGTACTTTTAGTTGGCAAAGGGAGTGAAAATTTTCCTAATATAAAAAGGACAGAAAGAACAGTACCAAGTGTTCTCTGACACTGTGTAGTACATTGTCAGAGAACATTAAGTACCGCTCTTCCTCACTTTCAGTAATTCTATTAAACCGTCAGCCGCCTTCAACCACCCACTCATTGTACACATGTATTTTACAAGGCAGGTTTTAAAACGCTTAAAACTATATTGGTACTGTTATTTACGAAAGGCAGTCAGAAATTCCCTATCTATAAGACGGCGAATTAAACCATCGTTGATTTCTAAATATTATCGCGATTATACTTGTCGGTCCTATAGCATAACGAGCCCAAATGATCTTCTGACTCCGAAAGTACAGGTTTTTTGCCCACTTCATTTATGTCATGATCTCGTATTCTGGCCAAAGTTACCGCAAAGGTATTCGGAGGCTAGGATCCTTGCATCGTTGTATTTATGATTATAGTATATTTACTTCAGACCACGTGAAACTACTAAGTTGAATTCACATTAGTTTACCGACAAAGGGCTGCTTCATATCTTATTCTAAATGTCCGACGTTAAGCCTTGTATGGTCAATGCAAGCTGATCTCCCTTGTTTCCTCAGACTGTCTTTAAAAGTATTTTTTAATCAAAACATAACAAGTCCTACCTCTAAATGTCCGATGAAGCCACGATGTGATTAGGTGCAAATCGCTAACTGTACATTTTAAGTATCATGGCACGGCGTTTAGCGTAAGCTTATGCTTTGAGAGCGGTACAAACTCTAGAGCAGCAATTATTACCGAAATAATTAGACTTCAAAAGAAATGTATTTTGCAAATAGTAGATTACCAAGACCTCTGGATGCCAATGTACTTAATGTTTTTTTGAGCAATTTATGACACCAGAATTAGACTCCAACGAATCCGAAATGGATTTTCAAATATGTGATGCACTTTTTCGAAGACAAGGACACTTGCGACTTCTTTTCAAAAGTGGAACATTCATTTGGGGACGTTGTCGAAATACGGTGCTTCGCCAGATGTCAATACATATTCGCTTAGTAGTTAAGACATAACAAGGGTGTGACTCCAGTGTGAAACAAGTATATAATAAACCATATATGTCAGAGCCCCTATGGATCATGTATCGTAGCCCAAGGCAATCTAACTCTGTTAAATCTAGCAATTCCACTGTAGAAACCTATATGCTGGGTTAACCCTGAGAGTGCTCAAGATTACTCCGATAGTTGGTTTAGGGTGCTTTACAGGGCGAGGTCCACATTCCTCCTCAGGGTACTTGAGGCCTTATCCATTTAACCGGCTGATTCTAATCTGTGTCGACAGCAGTACTTTTTATTTACAAGGCGAGGCTATTCGAATATCTACAGTGCTTACAGTTACTTTAATGTCAGAGCTTCACTGAAAAGCACCACTGAGTGATGTGGGCACCATGTTTAAAGATTGTTAATAATAATTTATTTTTTTTAAAAAAATCTATTATCCAGTACTCTCTTACAAAAAGGTATACAGGAACGATTATTGTATATGTCTACCACGTTAAGAGTTCTGATTGTGGCCATTCCTGATTTCGTTTACAAAAATGAAATACGTGGTTTGCATCGTACAGATCAATTTTTTTTAACAGATAATCTTTGTCAGATATTGATAAATCGTTTAACATGGACAAGAATGATTTGCTTCCTGTAGCTATCCAACCTATTGCACTTAAGCTAAGGTTAATAAAAGTACAATCAAATTTCTTTCTTAATTCGTTACATGTGTGTGTGTGAGTGAGTGAGTGAGTGAGTGAGTGAGTGAGTGAGTGAGTGAGTGTGTGTGAGAGTGAGTGATTGAGTGTGTGTGAGAGTGAGTGAGTGAGTGAGTGAGTGAGTGAGTGTGTGAGTGAGTCAGTGAGTCAGTGAGTCGGTGAGTGTGAGTGAGTGAGTGAGTGAGTGAGTGTGTGTGTGAGTCAGTGAGTCAGTGAGTGTGTGTGTGAGTGAGTGAGTGAGTCAGTGAGTGTGTGTGTGAGTGAGTGAGTGAGGGTTCGTAATTGTGTAATTGAGTACTAGTAAAGGCTTGTGTGAGTATGTGAATTTGAGTGGATGCTTGAAAGAGTGATTCAGTGTGAGCAAATTTGGTAGATGAGTCAGTAATTATAGAAGTTGATAAATGAGTCCTTGAGTGAATGGATACATATATATATAAGGAAATGGCATCGAAGAAATTATTTAGCTGATAGTGTTGTTGAGATTTAGAACTGACCTTCGAAATCATTGACTTACCTATATAGTTTATTTGTTGCTTTTCGTTGAGAGTGAATTATCTTGATACATCAGAATGTAGTTTTCCTCGTTAATATTATTTATGTATATGTATGAATTATTTAAAAATGGACATTTTATTCCGTCATATTGAGGGCTAAGACTGGGTATCCCTCGTCCCCTCCCCCCAAACACTGGCTAATCCATTGCATTGAACTGTGCAATATTCATGCCAACAATCGTAGAAGTCAGCCCCAAATTGCACCAAAAGCGGCAGTCGTGTTTTGAAATACCGGTACAGGAATGTTTTTGAAGCCAGTCGAATGTTAATAGCGCCAATTCATTATTGTATGATAGGGTAGATTGAAAATACTACCTTAATTAAAGAAATTGTTGAAGTCAGATAAACGTCGTAGGACGTGAAACGTTAGCTAGCTGAGATACGTTTCCAAAAAGTCCTATTGCTTGTTCGTATGAATTAGGCTCTGTCTTATTGAAAAATCAAGCCCTCAAGAAACGATGTCTTTGCCATCTGAGCTCCATAAATGAGTGGTAAATTTAACCGTGTAGGCGTCTTATGTATTTGCCGCTGATGCGCCAAGCTTAACAAGTGTAAGCAGTCGCTTAAAGCCTTTCTCTCTCTCTCTCTTTGCATCGTAGTCAGATCATCGACTTATACTATAGTAAGTTGAAGTAAATCCTTTGCAGTTGAAAGTAGTCCCATATCAACATAACACCAAAAATGCCAATAACTGCTCTCAAAAGTTTGAGTTAGTTGCATTAAAACGTTTTCTTATGTAAAGATTTGCTTTAGTTAACATAGAATGATGCCCTGAATTACCTCAAACTTAGATGCAAATGCTGCCTAAAAGTGCTCCGATAAGTTGCGACCTTTGCACTAGAGCACTGTCAACCGTTTGAAACCGGTCTCCAAAAGCGACGAAGATTACGATGTCGTCGATGCTCTGCAGCGATAGCAGGTGTCTGGTGCAGCTGGCTAGGGTGTTAATGGCTTTCAGCAGTTCTTAGCTCACAGAAGTTCCTTTATTCGAAGTGATAACACAGGGGCTCAACTCATATTGGAAAGGGCTCACAAATAGTTTACATGACTATTTGTTGCCAACGGAAACGCCTCCTGTAATTCTGAAGTTTTTACGTACGGGAGTAAACAAGGTAAGGAAGTATGGCCATTTTGTAATGGACGATATTAGAAATGTCTGTTACTTGTCTATAAGTTATGTCAACAAGATCTAGGGGATTGGTATTGGGGAATGTGGTGACACTGTATACCAATAACGGAGGCAGTAACTCTTATACGATGTAAGTACATGTTAATTCGAGCTGATCTCGTATCAATGGTAAATCAAGCAGCATCTGATTGTTGGCATTAAAGAGATTTCATTAACAGTCTGTAAGATGATCTTCGAGCGTACACTCTATATTTTTGTGAGGAAGACTATTGTATTGTATTGAATATTTTTGTGAATACTGAGACTATTGTATAGGATTTTTGACAAATGAAAACATTAGGTACCTGACATTCATAATTTCATAAGGTTTATTCAGTAGTCGAAGTTTGGGATTAAAACTACCCTGTTGAACGTTGAAATTCAAACCCTTGTTGATTTATTCTCAGTGAATGTAAAACACAAGAAAATGTCCCTCTTGTAAGACGATAAACAGTCCTGCTCCAATCTTAATTGTAGTTTAATTTTTCCATTGTTGTTCACAGTTTTTCGTTTGATCAGTAGTGATGCTTTTTTAGCTTTTCTTCCTGCCCCAATATTGACTTTCATGTTTAGCATTTTCTTTTGAAATTGCTTGTGTACCGAAGATTCAGGGTATCCATTTAATCATTGGGTACAGTACAACATGAGTAGCAGGGCTGCTTAGTGTGAGTATCCTCTGATTTAAGATGTTATTGATTTGCTGTCCCGAGTTTTGTCATCGAAACAAACTTACTTTGCACACTTTGTGATACGGGTCAAACTTCAACCACACATAAAAGACAGATAGTATGCCTTAAATTAACTACTGCTAGCTAGCGTGTGGTCGAGTTTGAGAGGTCACTTGAGCTATGAACTTGAAATTGTATCAAATACTCGGCCCGTAATATTCTGCGATGTTGTTCTCAAGGGAAGGGAGGTTTAGATCCACGACGAGTACGAGTAGAACAACAGAAGCTAGGAAGTTGACGTTTATGCAGTCTGCGACACCCAGTTTCAAGAGGACGAAGGCAATAAATCGTATACACAAGTAAAAGCCAGTAGTCCGTTAGTAGGTTCAACTATTATTGAATGATATTTTGCGCTCTCAACGGTTAAAATTGAACGGGGGCGGGGTAGAATATTCTCAATACCTTAAAAGAACGTAGTCAAAGACAAGAACGTCTAAATCAACTTTCCTTTGGAGTTTGATCTTTATGTAACATTCTTCAGAGACCATTAAACTATTTGGTAGTTCATATCATTGTTTTTATTTTAATAGGATACATAATTGCTGTACTCGCCGTTGAAAGCGACAGAATAGTAGGGTGTCAATAATCCATGTTCGGTTATTGTGAACACGAGAAACCAGCTGCCATTAAATGTGAAGAGAAAACATATTTCTAAACTAATCTACGGAGTTTCTAGTTAGTTATTATTCTCATTCTTGACAATTCTTTATCGCCTGTATTTAAAATTCAAGCGGCAGCTGACTCTTCTCAGCCATTCACTGAGTAATCAAGTTGCATTAGAATAATTCATCATTACTACCAACTTGCAAATTCAGTTGTTGACAGTGGGAGGTGCACTTGAGGAAGGCATGTGGCTTACATGTAACAATAGAAGCAATGTTGTTGACCCGATTTAGGGAGAAATACCTATTTATATAATTTAGTTAACCGAATCGTAATTTTGAGATTATATTTTTGAAATTTCCAGTTATTTTGTAAATTTTTACCTCCCGTTTTGAAATACCATCCGTTGTGTTTTTCAACATTTTAATCGATTTTGTAACGTGTTGTTACAGAATGGATTCGACTAAATCTGTGAGAACATTTCAAACTTCTGTTATCACAACACATAATAATAAATGATTTCTTACTATACTGGCTTTCGAGTGATAGCTCCTTCTATTTGTTAATTGTTTCCGAAAGTATTTCTCCATATGGCAGTTCAAGGTTTTTCTCATATTCTCTGAGTGAGCTCCTAGTTGCTCCGAAAATTTGAAAGTTCGGCAATATGGAATTTACCCAAAATACATCATGAATAAACTCTATCAACTTTTCCCTTACTTTAGACTGTAATTTCACATCCTGTAATTTAATTCTCTACACACTGCCACCACCAGGATTGACTAACGTTTGTGCAAGTTTGCGTAATGGCGATGATGTTTCTCATTTCCTTTATTACCCAAACAGTAGGATGTTGCTTACTGTTAATAATTTCGGATTTGGGTCACTTACATATAGTATAATTTCGTTAAGATCATCAAAATAGTGTATAGATCGCTTTCTAAGTAACCTTCCCAAATAACGAGTGGTAAATGAAAGAACATAATCAGAAATAATTTACCGAAAAGAAAAGCCGGAATAGTAGCCCTTCCTTGGTCAAGTCACGTGGCGCCGTAAGGGTTTGTCTCAAAATGGCATCGAGCGTGTCGATATCCACAGGTGAATTTATTGGGAGTATTTATAGCAACTAGAGTACTGGAGTGTAATAACATCATTGTTCCCCGTAGAAGAGTTGGTAGAACATGTGCCGCGAATGTGTGGGTTTTTTGTGTCGAGTCCCGATGGTGACATGTTTTGATTCGCTAGATTCTTTTCATAAAAGAATAATACTGAAACAATGGAACAGTGGAAGAAAACTAAGGAAGAGCTTTGGCTTGTACGTAGTTGCTTGTAACAGAAAATGTCTTCTAAACTGTGTAATGGTAATGCCGAGGACGGTACAAATGGCAGATTATCAGTAGAATTCATCAGAAAAAGGAAATACTAAACAGTGACGTTCTTTGTAGTCAGCAGCTCCTATATCGGATCCAGAGCAATGACAACATCAGGAGGATACCGTACCAGCCAGTTTCGGCGCCTTATCGACTGATAGCACTGGTGCTCATACCATTACCATTACACAGTTTAGAATTCATCAGAGGATGTTAAGTAATAATGTACAGGTTCCAATGTTAAGTACATCGAACTCAGGTATCTCCCGTAGCTACATTTGGAACAACAAACTGGAATATCTGTGCAAAGTGCAAGGGAATTCATTAAGGTTAAGTACATAAGAATCGGATCTCTGTGTCAAAGCAAGTTTACGTTTGACCATAGTTGGAAGAATAAACTCTTAATTTATTCTTCCAACTATGGTATAACTTCCGTCATCTTTCATCCACAGTGGATTTGTCAGAGAATTCGTTTAACAGATATTTACTTGTGAAACCATCTGGCTACCACAACAGAGTCACCATGATCGAGTTTATGTCATGTAGATGGCTGGTAATATCACGTAAGATCACTTCTTTGTCAAATGGCTTTTGGCATCCTTAGGTACGTTGCGGTCCAAGATGAAGGGGCACATACTAGTATTCCGAGGCTTCGTTTCAAATGATAGATATCTGAAATTGGCACTATGGCCGTAGTATGTTAAATAGATTAACAAGGTATTGATTTGAGACAGAATGAATAGAATCTTTGGGGCAGAGAAAGGTGGAAACGATACGCAAGCTAAAATAAGTACCAATAACCGAAACTGGTTTAAAAGAACTCTTCGTTTATTCAAAAGCACAAAAAGTAATGGAGGTTATTCGTTATATACGTGTGTTTTACCAGATGCGGGAACTTTGCCTCTTCAGATTCCAAGTGCCTTTCCCTTCTCATCAGCTAAAGATCTTTCCAGCTCTATTTAGTTGCAAATTAAGGTGATAAACATTTGTCTTTCTTGTGCTCCGCTTCTATTTCTTTCAGTCATTACTATTTATGCCAAAACCTGTAACATCTCGTCATGAATCCCAGAAACTTCAGCTTCTCTCTTCTCATAATTAGCTTCTTCAATCCGCTTTTTTAGATCTTCATTATTATTTTTTAGAGCTTTTTATACTTATCTTATTCTTGAGTATTGAATTTTTACTGTATTAAGAGTATTCCTTTACACACCTAGCACATAATATTATCAAACAGTCCAGACCTGTGAACGTTTGAATATTCCTTACGTGTTGCAATTGTTGATTTGGAGCACTGCTGGCTTATTCTTCCACCACATAACTACAAATTCCGTTTTTTGGGCGTTAACCTGAAATGGTTTTTCTACTCTTTGACTGCACTTTAATGAAATGCTCTGAACTAATATTTAACTCGCAATAACTAGTGCAGTGTCATCTGCATGCCTAAAGTTGTAAGTATCAAATTCACTGATGTTCACACCTGCATATTTCTCGTCTACCTCAAGATGGATTTTTGTGCAGATTGAATAGATCAGGTGACCGGACACAGCCTTGCCTTACAGTTTTCGTAACTACTAAACGCTTGCCTAGATCTAATTCAATCCAGAAGGCTTCCATCTGTTCCCAGTTAAAGTCAGTAATCGTTTTCCAGTCCTCTCAATCATGCGGCAATGCTTCCAACGTTCTACACATTCATGGTATTTTATTTATAAAATGCCTTGCTGTGATTGATAAACCACAAAATCACATCTTTCTGGAATTTAGGCGCTCTCTCAGTCATCATTATCAATATGAATGTAGCATTCATAGTTACTTTCTCTTCCATACATGTATGTTTTCTAAAGAAATCTTTAGGGTTCTATTTCAAAGTGTTCTTTATTTAGAAAATTGCTTTGGAGACACTGTTTTATGCTGTGATTGCAGTATGCCTTCATAAGTTTAATAAACAGTATGCAGGCATGTTGTTAAGTTGCGTGATAGATAACTAGGAGTTAAATTTGCGTCTCTGAGTAACCAGTCGTTTCACATTGAGTGCATTTTTCAGGGACAATAAAGTGGGTTGTGATAATGGAAGATAAATTATTTAAAGTGGATATCATTAAGAGGAGGTTTATAAGGCTGTAGAGAAAAGAAGGAATGCGCAGATAGTAGTGGAGATTTTGCCACATCAGTTAATGGAATAAGGAAGGATTTATTGGGTATACACTTAGAAACGTCAATGGATGGATGTCGGAAAGAAGGTAGAAAGTAATGGAAATGAAGCGAACGAATTAATGAATGAATGAATGAATGAATGAACGAACGAACGACCACATTGGTTATTGAGCAGATAGGCAAACAAAAAAAAATGGATGCGGGAGTAAATGTATGTGAAGTACATGAATGAATGGATTGATGAATGAATGGTTGAATGAATAAACGAATGATTAGATCAATTAATGAATGAAAAAACAAATGATTAGATCGATAGATGAATGGGTGAACGGGTAGATGAGCAAATTGGCTACTAGAAAGTGAATGGATAAGTAAATATGTAGCTACATAAGTGAGTAAAGTGATGAAGAAAGCAGTGAATGAACGAATGAATAAATGAATGAATTAATGAATGAATGAATAATTAACGGAATTTGCAAATAGAGAAACAGTTGATTAAGAGAACGAAGTAGGGTAAGTTAAAAGTAAAAGAGGGGAGCAGGTAAACAGTCTTTTGGAGAATCTTAAGGTTCTAAATTAAATTCCGTGGAAAATATTTGATTAAATTATCGAGTTACTGATGTATCCATTCATGCTTTTCCGCGGGGCATTTCATATAACCATTTTCTAAAGCCCGACCGACAGTGATAAAGCGCTGGAGCAATTATGAAGATGCACATTTATCTTAAGTTGCTAAACAGATGGGATTAATTTATGACATAAATGTTAAGCAGCATTTTATCTCTGTTTTCATATCGTTGTAAAAACATTTCCAATTTTTTTACTTCCTTAGTCAATGGGTATTGGCTCGTCCTCGGTAGCTCCCGACGTTCCCGACCAAAATGGCAACAAAAGGAAGCAAAGAGGCAGTGATTCGAGCCGATGGTGCTCGTGTTTTGAAAGGTAAGACCATTTTCACATGTATTGGTTTGTTCTGTTTAGAAATACTTATTACGACGGCTTATTCTATATGATGGACATGCCTTCGTGTGTCATGGCATGGAATCTAAGCTACATTAAGTATTTTCTTTGCCAATTTCAAAAACTGAATTTCACTTGTACTAGACCAACCGAAAATCTCCGAAGACGTCGTGTTATTTGGCATTCTCAATATGTACTTCCTTACGATTTTTCCATAGGCCAAAGATTACTGTAAATCCCTCGATCTTCTAACTGCGACCCCCAAATGGAGCTCCTGCTTGTAATAAGGGTGGGTAAATCGCGGCAAATTTAGCCGAAATAAAAAGCCCAAAATTGCCCAATTTAAAGTCGTCATGCAATTCATGGTCAGTAAATTTGCTGGCCATGCCCCTGGTTTAAAACTTAATGCCCCCAATTTAATGGTAATAATAAGACGTAATATAAGTCCTGATGCTATGGGCTGTAGCAGAAAACCCAGTCCTTATACGATGGTCACGAGACCTCAATAATATTAAATAAGCACGACAAGGCAAACAAAGGAAATACGGAAAGAGCAAGGACCGAAGATAATGTTTCCAGTTTTTCAGAAAGTTTAAGAGGTCAAAGAAATCTAGGATATGCGGGGATTTACTGACTTGCAGACTTGGTCGATTAAGGCTCTGAAAACAAGGCATAAGATGGTATATTCGATTTCCTACGGATCGTTTCACGGTGTAGTGCCCCTGACGTTGACTTACAATACAACCTGTGTGATTTGTTGTAGGCCGGAACGATGCTGTACTGTAAATTTTTTTTCATTTGGAAAGGGCGAAGAACTTCTTGTATTTGATACCGGTACGTTACATCTACTAGTGGATGTAGTAATTATCTGGCTGAAGATACGAAAGCAGATATTGCCCGTTAAACATGTATTGTTGGTTGTACATTAACCTTAATTGATAACTATAAGCCTAATTTACGGTGGTTATCATGTTTTCAAAACTAAGTTCCTTGGCTTTAGATGGAGGTGTATCAGCACAAATTTTAATTTAAGCGGTTGGCGTGTTTTGGCTCAAAAATGTCTTTTGTTTACTTTTCAAGTGTCTTCGCCCAGCCGGTGTATCAAGCTAAAAAATTACGTTTTGTTCTAGTTGAGTTTTAGATAGATAAAAGACTCTCAATTAGTTCTCCCCCATCAATAATCCTATCAGACAGCACTCAAATATAATGAGTCAGTGACGTCATATTTGTTGGCGGATCTGCAAACTCGGAGCATGGGATGAAGTTAGGATTAGGACTTGCCAAATATAGAAACCAACCACTCCTTTCAGAAAGTTTTTGATAGTACTTCATAGAAAGTAAGCAAAAAAAACAAATTACTCTAGGCGAGGGTGGATATAGAAAGTGCAAAATATTATGCCCTGAAAAATTCTGCCGTCGAGGATGTTGATGATGTCTTCATTTTAGTTTTTACACTTTATACGTTTCATTGACAGAACGCATTTTGCTAATGGGCTTATGCAAGAAAGGTTTGGCAAGTAGATAATTATATAAGCCGCCCCCCTTTCGCTCTTGTTGGCCGTTTTTCGCATGGAGTAGGGGCTGGTGATCGTAATTTGTTTAAGTCCAGTTGTTGTATAAATACAGGGATAGAGTGTATAATGTGTCCATCAGGGGACATAAACTTTTCTTCTCATGTACGATAATTCGCTTGTATCTGATAATATACATTGAAAACCACTTCCTTTTACAATGTATAATGTATAATGTATGTATCGACACTTTTAGCAACAAGTAAAAGGTACGCAGAGTTATATTTAAAAATATTACTCGTCCTAAATAAAAAGGCGCAAAGGAATGCGCCAGGTTAGATGAACACATTTTAAAACGACTAGAGATTTTGTTAGTATAGTGTTTTTATATCACGCGAACGGCCTGTTTATAGCTGCTTTTGGTTTCCCCCGTTGACATCTTTAAGAAATTTGTGCATTTAACCTGAACTTGGGACGCCCATCTCCTTTTGACGCTTTCAAGCGTTTTCGCAGCCAATGATAGGAAGCGCTTTTATTCCCACAATGCATTGCTTTTTTGATTTGCATTTGCAAACGATGAGTAGATTCCTTATAGCAAGGGGTAATTGTGAAGTACAGGGGACTCTTTCTTCTGACGATCGATATTAGTCCAATGTAGATACTGAGAACGTCATATATCGAACTTAAGTGCACTGCTGCTTTAGAGTTTTACGCAAATCGTTAAATGCTTTAAGTTACCAGAATATGTAAAAACTTTATTACGGAACCAAGTTACTTATCACCTAAAAATTCCAGCGAACAGTCTCCGCTGCAGCACCAGAGAGTACTCTTGGCCTTTACTCCTTTTTGATTTAGCCCCTCTTCAAATCAGGTAGCTATCAAAGGTGACACTTAATAAGACTTGTTATTTAAAATAATGACGATCACCTTTCAGAATACGGAAAAAATTTTTATCTATATGAAAACATCGCATGGTTGAAAATATCGTAAGGTAATTTTCAGTGCCTTTAAGCTCTCCTTCATTTTCATTGAGTACGAACGTGTATTCCATATCCAATGTGCAATTAAATGTAGCCAGTGCACTGCGATACTGTGTACCCAGTAGTGTTTTCCTCCACGTTTACTCTTATCCTTTACGACATCTGTATCTCCATATTCTTTCCGTATGTCTATATTGAGGGTCATTTACCCCGTTGCCTCCCTTTCAATCTTCCCAATTTATAAGTCAAACGTGATCGTCACCTGTCTCTGCAATATCCTATCGAAGTGATGAAAAGTCCAAGCTCGCTTGTTGGTGACGCATGTATGGAAGTATACCTGAAAAAGCCAGGGTAAAATTTGAACTAGGAGAAAAAAGGGCAAAGACTCCGACCAGTGGGCCATTACTTTTATTTTGATGACCCCTCTTCCCCGTCTGGAGTCTTCAAACTATCCTGCCGCCATTCTCTAATTATGGTACATCCGCTATTTGAATTACAGATCATAAAGTACTTAAGAAGGACATGAAATCACCAACAGAGAATTTACCTAACAAACTGCTTGATTTTGAAAATACGGAACAGGTGATAACAAAACCATCTGTTTGCAAGAAGGCGCCAACACTTTTATGACATCTCTGAAGTTAAGTCTTTCCAGTGTGTCGATTATAAAGATACCTATTATATGGACCAAAGTATTATAATCGATAACTTCTCCACCTTTTTCATGAAGTTAGTTAATGTGACATGTAGAGTTTGAAATAGTTTGCAATCAAATTTACACTTATGACCAGTAGTTCAAATGCTAATACCTCGCCTTTCCAGACAATAATTTAACGTAGCGATGCCGATTCATTCCTCTAGTACAGACAACCCCGTCCTTGCGGCCAACTTGCTTTTAAGGGCAGCTTTGAAATGTGGGCGCAAAATCGAAGGCCCAGCAAAAAATTGTATTCTACTCTGCATTTAACCTCTGCATTTAACGGGCAGTTTTGAATTGCGAACAGTCATCGGTAGTCTGTGGCCATAAAAACACTGTCTGATACGGGCAAGCAATTCTCGCCGCACTAAACGTGTCATCAACATGACCCAACGAGCAATGGTCCCGTGTATCACACCTTCGTTAGAATGACAGCAATGAGTTGCTTAAAACCTGTTCCTTCTGCTTAACACCTAATGTTGATTTGTTTCACACTTGATTTTGATATGATTTGATTTTAATATTTTGTTACGTCAGTTTCCTAGTTAATTATAATATATTTAAAGTTAAATTTTATTTAAAATTTAATCACAATGATTCCTTACTACCTTTAGTTCACTATGATCGAAATTACATACAAAACACAGACGCATTTAAATCTTCATTTTAAGGCCTGCTTGTTAATAAGAGCATTCCAATCCAGTCCGAGGGCTAGGAGCAATTGCCTGTATATCTGCTTCTGGTTCCTCTTGAAATTCATAATATTGCAATTCAAAAATTAAAAGTTGCGTACGTATTAGAAATTCTCGTTCAAATCTTAAATTCGGTCACGATTGATTCGTAAGGTTTTACCTCGTTCTCTTCTTTTTAAATTTCCCTCACATATTCCTTGAGGCCTAATATCTGTAAGTATACTAATCGTAAATAACTGCAGTCGGTTTGCTTTGATGGCCCTGTGAACGCCACAGTAATATTTAAGCATCGTTTCGAGACGGCCAACTCGTTAAGATTTAAACACGTCGTTGCCGACTTTTGAGTTCGGCAAACTAGCTTTAATTATTTCTCAGTCATGGGGAGAAGACGTGGGTTTCCCATTTGAACAAACTCCAAAGTCGGTGCCGATCGTTATTCTCTCTCATATGTCAATGATGGGTGAAAATGCAGAGTTTCTTTTAACGCGTTGAATATGACGTTCGAGAAAAGAAAGCAGAAAAATTGTTTCGTGGGAAAAATTATTCTGTACTAATGGATGATATGATTATGTGTTATCCTATAACTGAAGAGACTGTCGTATCATATGGAGCCTTATAGTCTATTCCATTCGGCTAATTGTTCCTGGATTGAACGAGAAGGTCTTTTTAAGTTACAAGTATAGCATACGTGTTAGTGTTGTTCGTACAAAAACGATTCTGTTATAAAGATACAGCTATAAACTGGAGGAGCGAGTACTATAGACCTTTATTTGTTAGTTAGCCTGTTTGGTGGTTTTTCTGTTTATTTAGGATAGTTTCAATGTCGGACCCACTGCTCATCGGGGGCCTTTGATTGAGAGATTGCGAGTACTGTAAACCTGTCACTTTCTTCTACTGCTTGATTGTTATTTGCTCAAACCAAAGTGACGGAAGTCAAGCGAAACGATCCATCTGCTATTTGTTAATATTTGAAGTACAGAGAATCTGAATTCATTGCGACACGACCCAACAACAACACAATCGCATGTCGTTTCTCATTTACGACCATTAGCATGTACATGAGGATGCAACATCTACAATCTTGTTTACCTTCGTATTATATATACCTGTTTAACATCATATTAACGAGGCAGAGTACCTTTGCTCTAATGTGGTGTGACCTAAACTTCAAAAATCGAGACAGCTTTATTTATTTTACGGATCACAAACAGAGTTACTCTAAACAGCTTTGTTTCAACATATAGGGAATAATTTAAGCTTTAAAAAAATGCCCGTTGCCAACCTGATATTATTCTTTTTCTCAAACCCGAAATTTTCATCTTTAAAGCTATTCGAAAGGATTTTCTCCCACTGATTGCTTTTTCTAACCCGAAACGCCCGTCCGATCTCACAATATTCGTTGGCAAGGTGAAATTCGGAGAAGGTAAATGTACGAGGGACTGAATCTTTGCAAAAACACGATAGCAACGAACAGTTTGGCTATGTTTTTAGTTGCTACCACTGCATAACGTAAATTCTGACGTCGATGATACAATCAGGTAATTCTTCTGAATCATTGAGAGTATAATAAGGGCATGGTACTGGTTGATCCAATTAACTATTGCAGCACACTCACAAAATATAGATTTTTCTTTAAGAAATAATGGTAACACTGCTTTGAACGAAAAATGACGTCAACACCCTGATTTAATGTGCTTAAACGTCGCTTTTCTTTATTAACTACAATGATCAAATTGTGACAGATTGCTGAATTCACGCACAAGTGTGGACATCTGCGATTCGAAATAATAGACTTCTATTACATGAGCTGTTGGAGCTCAACATTTGCGGTGAATAGGGTGTAGAACTCCATTGTGTTGAGAATGAAGGTTATAGAGATCATACAAGAACGTTCTGTATTAAATCTGTTACTCGGCCAAGATATAGGGACATGAAGATTGAATCATTTAGGAGTTGAGGTGGCGCAGTGGGCTATGTCGCTGCACACAAAATTAGTGGACCCTGAAGAAACAGCTTCGAATCCGTTAGCCGTTTCGATTTGGTTTTGCTTTTCTGCCTTATTCTGACGATGGCCTGTGAAGTGGTCCTTGATGTTTCAGACTTAGAAATATGGTTACCGGTAAAAATCGTACGGCAGAAGGGAAAATAACTAAAAATTTAGAAAGTTATTAAGTCAAATGATAACGATAGAAAAACTTCAAACGTCTTTAAATAGAAACTTTTTGACAAAGTTACATGCGTTGATCAGTGTTATGATAAACATAATGGTTGAAGGCACCAGACACTGTATTGGAAGTGACTCAACAGTACTATGCACGAAAATGTTTTATACACTCAGAAATAAAAGACTACAAATTTCATCTCAACCTCACGACTCTGTCTATCTCTGCGTTTTCAGGTTTCCGACTCCGAAGTTTTCGTTAACCGTTTGCGCCTTTTGCCAAGGGGCAAATAAGTACAAATTGCATGTACGAGGCTAAAACACTGAAAATGCTGTGGGACTGCATAGGATTGCAATTCATGTATGTTACTCAAGATTATGGATTACTCGGCGCTCACTGAGATTAATTGGTATCACTTGAGGCTCTGTATTATAACTTGTGGTTAACGTGAAATGATGCAATCATGTTCAAACTTGAAATTATGGGTTTATCGTTAGATTCCCTATATACTGAGAATATTTTAAAGAATGTCATTTATTTTTGAGATTGAAAAGATTACCCTTTTATTATTTTTAACCCTGCACAACATTATTTGCTTTTATTTCACGTATTAGCTTTCGCTATTTCCATTCGCACTCACAAAGGCATAGTGGCGTCCTTTTGTACCGGTAGAAATATCATAGTAGTACATCTGCCTTCGAGAAGTGACATAGCTCAGTCGATAGGCAGGCAGTCAAGGAAACTATAGGTTGATTGTTCGAGCCCACACTCTGCCGTCAATTTAAAGACTCGAATTGCGAACTCAGATGGGAAATCGGTACCTGGCATTAACTCTGCGAAGATCAAGGCATCGAGGAAAGGAACTGGCTATTCTACCTCTCAACGGTGTGGCTAAGGACATGCAATTCTCTACCATATCACATCCTCGGCGCCCTGTAGTATAGTACGGGGCTACCTTTACCTTGCATCAGCCTTTAAATTGGACATTATGAAACGTGGTGAGTTACAACAAATATGAAAAACTAGTCACCCCTTTACCACGTCTTGCTATCGAATCGTAACTGGTATCAGAAGGACAAACGATGCCGTGCTTTACCAGGCTTAAAGGCTTGAGTTGATCAACAACGTGAGCAAGGTAAAACTGATTATCAAGACACTGGATCTGGAAAGGTAACGAATGTGTGGTCAGGTCTTTGGCATTGCATCTAACAGACATTGAAGTAAACAGACGTTGACTGCTGAGGTCCTATGATTTGAATTACCTCCTATCAGCGACCGGCCAGATAGCGGATGAACTGAAAAAACTTAGAAAAAAAAGGCTGCCGACGTTAAATTGTGGGGCGATGCGATGCACTGGATGAATAAGCCAGGGGCTACACCAGTACTAGCAAGGCCTAATTATTAACCAGAAACACCTCAAAGACTATTAATAAAACAAGTTACAAACTGACTCTGACGATATGTGGTTTAAATCCTGCATCATATTCCTTTATTGCACTCGTAGCGACTTCTTGTGGTTAAGCATTTGTAAAATCATGTTGTCTTGTATGACTTACAGTTGTCGCTTATTTTGTACCAATTTCGTGCACCTTTTGACAACTCAGTGAGCACTGCCATACTACACTTTATGCTGTCAGACTATCACATCGGTCACTATCCCTTTGCACCCCGCTTACCGTATCTCCAACTTAGTCTTCCTCTTGCAGAGGATTTCACAACTAAGGTCATTTGTAAACGAAAAAAAAATTGTAAACCTTTATTATGCTACCAACCATTATGTTATATGAAGAGCGACGAAAAACGTATGGAAACATTTGTGCTCTTCTTAGTAGCACAGAAGACTTAATGATGAGAGAAACACTGAATATAGAGTATATCGGCTAACTGACTCGTTCTCAGCAGCAGATGCTATTTTCCTAATCTTTTTAAGAGGTTTCAGACTCTTTTTGAATCTCTTCTCCGATTCCAATTACGTAGACCTCACTCATCACCAAAACACAATTATGAGACGAGTTAAAATCACTAAAAAAGCCACACTGAGAAGTCAGCTAACAAACTCTTTCCCTGAATGCACCTGTTGGTTGTTAGTAGTAGTAAAATATCCCTCCCTCTTAAAATCGAGGGACTTCGGTATAATAGTTTCGCAGTGAACAGTTCTCGTCCGAAACTTGCAAAAAGTTAATTCTTTTCTCTTTTATCATTAGGAAACAAAGCGTCCAGTTCGCCGACGAGTGAGTATTGAACTTTATCTGCTATTTTAAAGTTTTTGGAAGTAATAACAAACTTGGTTTTTGGTCCTTTCCGTACTCTCCGTTTGTATTCTTGAGATTATCCCTTTTCTACGTGTTTTAATTCATCCTACTTAAAATACGGCCAAGGTCTAGTCAAAATAAATGTACACGGTAACGCTTACCTAGTTCGATATACCGGATTTGTGTTTTTGTTGAAACAAATGTATTCCTAGACACTGTCCTTAGGTGCCTGGAGTAGTATCAAGAACAAATTGAACGAAATCCCACGACCATTAACGTAAGTTTCGAAAATTGTTAACTTTAGGAGGGATAGAGTGAGAGTCTGAGGTAGAATAATTGGGTTCAAGCTTTACTACAACTCAAAAGCCAAGGAATTAATGTTCGCCATGTTCTTTCCATATCCGATGAAATAGTTGTCCATGTGTTGGACAAGAAGATAATAATACGTAATGCCCGTAATATAAATACGCGACCAAGCCAAATCTTGTTTGAAAGCTTGCTCATTAGTTGACTTTGAATGAAGATAATTTAAAACACGTGAAAATGTCAGTAAGTAGATAGCATGGTGATTAATTACGAAGGAGTTATGAAAACGTCCATCGTTATTAAGAAGGCGAATAGCTACTTAATATTTGTGGGACTTTCTTCTCTCTGGCATGTTGTATAGTATTTTGCGAAATTCAAATCTCTTCGTATAGACGTTTAATAAGATGTAGGGAATCATTAGTCAGTGTCAGGGGATTGGGGCATTTTGAGAGAAGGGTTTTACGGGAAGTACGTAACCAACATGGCTCTCTGCTGCGTTGATTTCGTGATACACATTTCTGCGTTTAGATAGATAAAAAATTAACGGAAAGGCAAAAAACTCAGCATGTGGATGCGAATTATGTCAACCATCGGTTTGCCAACCAACCATTTGCACATATGAGTGTCTGGAATGTTTAATCAAAAAGTCGTAATATACCCAGAGTAACATGTTTAAGTGTTGAACAAGGAACCACGGAAGTCCATTGAATGTGACATTCAAATACAAAAAATGCGAACTTTTCCAATCCAATACTCTTTTTATGTGAAGCACTGTGCAACTGGTGGGCATGTTTGATATATATATATATATATATATATAGATATATGCCTCTCTCTCTAAGTCTCACCAAAGCTATCGAATCTGTGATCTTAACCGAAAATATCCCGTTCAAATCCACTATGCCTCTGCTCGTTGAAATGACTAAATATTTCTGCCTGTGGAACACTACCTCCCCTATTAGACTTCCTATTAGCTACTTTGTAATTGTTAATTCTATTGTCTAAAAGCTGTCATCGTGGTACATACATATTGTTTACTACAAACCTTAAGTAAATATACTACGTGACTAGAATCACAGCCAAACCTACCATTAATAAAGTAACACCTCTCTTCGCCCGTTGCCTGAAAATTGTCTCCCGGCTCCAGCAATTTGCATACCTGGCACCTACTTTTCCCGCACACAAAGCAACCCCTATCAACTCCCTCCTCTACAGATTTCATTCTACTACTGACTAGTTTATCCTTAAGTGACCTGGCGCTACGAAACGGTACAATTGATTCTGTCGGGAAAATCTGCCTTGGGGATTACTTCTTCCATGTATGGTCTTCATATGCCATTTGAAGCACTTGGGACGTCGCTGTTCAGTGATTGTTCCAGTAAATTATGCATCTGGCTTTGCACAGTGTTTGTAAAACACTTTGCTTAAAAACTCAAGATACAAATTTATGATAAATTACTTTCCAGGCGAAAAAGGAGCACCAGGTGACTTTTAAGCTCAAAGCTGGCGGGAGAGCCGTTGAGAAAGCCCAAAACAACGCCAGTTACAACAGCTTTGAAGGATTTTTTTGCTCTATTTTCGATCACGAATGAGAATTATGTTAATCTAAGTCTTAAGTAAGGGGATTTTGTGTACTGTTTGTTGTGATGGCGTGGCTGTCTCTTTGGATAAGTAACTCAACGTTCTATTTTGGCTAATCCGAGGCTAGAAACTCTTTTCTGTCGTCACTATCAGGACAAGAGCTTCCCCTTTTAAAATGTGCCAATATTCCCTCCAGGCAAATATGAAAAACTCGTTCTATACAAAGTTGAACCCAAATTTCCAGTAGTGGAAAAGTGTAGTCTTGATACATCGACAGTTTATTAAGTTATGAGTCATTAATTATATAATATAAAATTTTAAGCATTTTTAGTATTTCTGCAAACAGCGTATTGCTAATGTCGTTTTTTGAAATACAATGGTTATGTAGAAGCGACCAAAGTTGCCTGGCGACGAAGGGAGGATGGTAGTGTCGGAAATCGGAATCAGTAACTATCACTTTCAAAGCTGCCTTGCATTTTTCAGCCCCATTCGTTGCACCGTATCATAAGCTTTACTTCATAGGCCGCTCGTTTTGTTTTAGTTGTCAGTGGGTGACTGGTGTTTACCCCTGCAGATATGTGTTCGTAAATAACCCATACTGGTAGATCGGCTCTTTTAACGATACTCAAATTCTTCAGTTTTATCCACCTCTTGAA
>JAAAKM020000498.1:9639852-9652913 GCA_010016025.2 Alatinidae sp. Z8VKAUB7J3
GCGTTTTTTTAATTTTGTCGTAGACTCTAGATACTCAAACTCTTCAACCTTTGTATCTTCATATTTCTTAGTAATGGTAATACCCCGTACTCCTTATTTCCTTTACTTTCGTACTTATTTGGTCGAAAGCATCAACCAAGTTCGGGCAAATCGTGTGATCACAAAATTTTATGCATGGCGTTTATGTGTAGGTTTGTTAATAAGCACTGTGATCAAGGTTAGCTTAAGGGATAACCTCAAGTCTTATACGCCCATTTTACGCCGCTTATTACACACCTCACTCAACTATAGCCTTACTAGGCCCCTTTCAACAGCCACTAACATCACGCAGCACCTACGTGCTTCAGGTGGTTCCCAATAAAGACACCTCTTTCTTAACGTTGTGAAATACCCCAAGGGACTGACTAAGACACACTAATCGCGCTGGCGATCGTTTCAGTAGAAAAGAGATCTCGAATACCCAATAAGTAAACAGCGGTACGCTTGACAACAAACATGCATTTGACTCAAGCTGCCTCTTAAAGGATGTATGGAAGCAATAGAAGGTGGACTGGATACAACACATCGCTACAACAAGTAACGTGCTGTAACCTGAACTATTCGGTGTAAGCAAGGAATTAATATGTGGTTACACAATAGGCAACTACTTTAATAAAAACAAGATATGGCTCTTTGCTGGTTTTGTGAAACAAAGTAGTTTTGGAACAAACAGAAGTTGTTAAAGGGATGCTGGCCATTAGCATAGTACACATGTGAAAGTTTGCAACTCCTGCTCGCTTTTTCATATTTTAGAAATGAAAACGGAGACAACCGCTCTACCTTGAGTAAGGGAGTTACCTTTGAAAGCAGGGAAATAGATAAAATTAACGATGCTTTGATAAGCCACTGAAGATTGTATTCTGTTGCACTTATTGTACTTTTTCAGATCAGTCAATGGATATTTATAAGTTTTCTTTTGTTTGCCATTTTGACCCCGGTTACGTGTTTTTGGATTTGTTATGGGAAGCTCTACTGTTTAAGTTGAGCGAAGCGATTCAATTTAAGACGTTTTTAACTTCAAATATTACTCTTTTATTCTTTTAGCCGAATGACTAAGGAAGAAGCGAAAGAATGGCAAGGCAGCTTTGATAACATGATGGCATCAGAAAGTAAGAAGTATTGTTTATTAGTAATGTTTCAAGTAAGAATCTAGTTTACTAACAGCGTTCACTGAAAGCCAAAAACATTAGGAAACCTAACGTTAAGTTGTAAGTAGTATACAAGCTTGAGTACTTGAAACCTTTGTGGAAGATTGCAATGTGTCACAGTGCACCTTCATCGATAGATTCAGGATAAGTGAGCACTTCAAAAACGACGTCAAGCTCATTTGGACTTGTTTTACAGAGGAAGAGAGAAAAGAGAGCTCCCGAAAAGTGTACATTAAGGACTTAAATTTTAAAGAGTGAAAACTTTCGCTTTTTCCCCGGGTTTTTATCGATTTCCTATATTTTTTTCTGGGGACTTGAGCAAATTCTTAGGATTACCCAGCATTCACGTGTGGGAAAGGGAAACTATACCGATGTAGAGACAAGCACACAATTAAACGTAGAGCTGTAGCGCTAAAAAAATTAACAATGAGGGCTCTGCAACAGATGTTTTTTTTCAGGTGATTAGAGGGTGCCTCCCGGAGATTTTAAAGATGATATTCTTCCATTCAGAATCCTTTAGACTCCAATTTGCCTCTCAATTCTCGATTGATACTCGTGTTTCTTTCCTTTGAATCTATAGAAAAAAACCTTACGTAAGGTATGTTATGTTAACGAAGCCTCTCCGTCTATGGTGGTGGCTTGCGCAATCTAGTATGTCCGATTTTTAAAACAATTCTGTCAGGGGGCTTCCAGGTGTCTTGTTATCATGTTTGGGTGGGTGGGTTACGCTTTACTCTACCAAAGGGACATGTTGCACTCTTGAAAACAAAGAAGATAAAGCAGTAGACTTTACGTTTACAAAACAGATGAAAAAAGATGTTAGACACTGTGTGGAGTGTGGGTGGGTACTTTCAGGCGCTACGTCACCCCCTCCTAGAGGCTTGAGAATGCCCCATGAAGTTTGGAAATAGTATAGAGGTTTGGATATTATCGTAAACAAGAAATATGGTAGGTAGAACTACATTTACCAACTGAGATGCAATCAAGTTTTTTGCTTTCTGTATTTGGACAATCGCCCACTATGTATAATCGAGTGAGATTTTTGTTGAAACTTGTTCCACTAAATTTCATTAAGGAAACATCATCGTGAAAGCGTAGCCTCGGTCTTAAAATATTCAATTCTCATACGAAATAAGTGCTGTTATATAAAGTTGATGGAGTGCCGGTGAAAGTAATCACTTTTGCATTGTTATTAAGACTAGAAACTTATTTTGATTCTCAGATGGAAGAAAGGTATTTCAGGAGTTCCTACAGTCACAATACAGTGATGAAAACTTAAAATTTTGGTTGGCAGCGGAAGGATATCGGGAGCAACCATTGGATATTAGGAAAACGCTTGGACGTACAGTTTATGAAGATTACATTTCAACAATATCGCCTTGTGAGGTATGTAGGAAAACTATTTGCTTTTAACTACAATGAATGTATAAGATATCATCGAGAAGAGAGGATTTGAAATGTTAATTTTGAAAATAACACTAGAGAAATCATCTCAAGTCATCGCAAATCCTCTCTTTTTGATGATACTTTCTAACTTCAATGGGCTTTGGATAGATAGACGGGCCGGAGGGCAGACGTTTTTTGGTCAAGTTACATTGTGCAGAGAGGCTGGTCTCCAATTGCGTTGAGCTGGATGTCGATGTCCACCGGTGGATGATTGGGAGCTTATGTGACGACTGTAAACTGGCATCGTGCCGTTCCAAACATCTGATGATGACGTTTAAAGTGCCCCGCAAGCGGCCTAAAATCTCCATAAAATACTTCCCCATAAGTATCTTTGAGTCACAGTCTCAACTTTCATGGCTATTTGCAGTCAATACGGGACGAAGACATAACTTGCCATATTTCAGTCAGAAGAAGACAAAACGGGCATCTTGTTGTTTGAAACGTTTGAGGATGACGGCCTTCATGTTCCAAAAGCGGCTGAAAACCATAACAAAAATTTTCACTTCCACTTCTGGTTATTTATTTATCAAACGACATCCTTTACGCCATGTTTATGCCAGAAACGAGACGCTAGTCAAGCTCACGGACATCAATCGTTTTATTTTCTTTCCACTTTCGTGTACCGGACACCAACTCAATTTGACTGATTATATTGACAATAACGGACTATAGAATCAAAGAAAACGATAACTTCTCGTAACAAATAGGAGGAATATCATCCCTTCGTTCGATTTCTGAGTCATCTAAAAAACCTAGACGTCAGGTAAACTTGCCAGACAAACAAATCGGCAGGTATTGCCATAAACTTTCATATATCCAACATATGCACACGATAAAAATGCTGGCCCAATTGCGAATAACAATCGGACCATACACCGTGAAGATGGCAATACTCTTTCGGCTTCGCTGAAGAAATAACAGCTAGAAGCCTACGTTTCTGTTACGGGGTGGAAGCAGGGAGTCTTCGGGATGTTCTATTTCACACCTAGGGCGCATCTGGGTCTTATTCTACGTAACTAACTTCAAAAATGTCAAGACTTACCTCTCCGGCGACCATATATAAAACGAAAATGTGCGCTTACTGCATCTTTGATCACGTGACCACATTTCCCGCGTTTATGTCAACTTTCGGGCCTTTGGAGTGGGAGCAGCCTCATTTCCGTAACGCATATATTACTACGAGAGAGGCATACAGAACATAGCTTTCTAGACTCAAAATTGCTTGTTTTGCTTCTTGTTTCTAAGACGTCAACAGTAACATCTAGTTTTTACGGTAACCCTAGTCAATTATTTTTGTAAAAAATATCATAGCATAAGCTACTTCTTCAAATATGCCTGAGTTTATGGAGGTGCTACAGACTGGCAGCGAGTCAGAAATTGTGAGCGGCGTCAACGGGAACCCATGCAATCCCCCTCCGGGGCCTTCTGAACTCGATACTAGCACGAGTGATGATGTCAGGGGTCCCTGTCATGATGTACCAGTAGATTGCATTGGAATGGAAGGAATGGAAAGCAATGGGCAAGATCCAACTGGAGGGACTGTATGTTTTTACTACATGGTTAATCTATTGTTATTTAGAGTTCAATGCAGCCAGATTTCATATGGGATGACCACTCATGGCTTCCGAGTTACAACTAAGATACAAAGATACAAACTAAGTCGTGGTCGGTCGGTCAACGAAATCGCTATACACTTCCTTATCATACAAAAAAAGTTGAAAACTTTAGTTAAATGCGTACGTACGTACGTACGAGTCAGTTGCAACAAATGCAATGGCAATGGTGATTTAGTAATTCCAGGATTACCCTCAATAGGCCCAGTAAAGTCGTAAGATAAATACCGTCAAGTCAAAATATCTTTAAGTGCTCTGTGAAGGTTTTAAACCTGACCTACTTAAATACAAGTCCCTATATAAAGTAGCAATGCAATTAAAGATACCACTGTTCACCACACACTGATATATGTGTGTTTGTACTTTGTATCTATACACCCATATTAATATATTATAATTTATTTCTAATTAAATAAATTTAGAACAGTAAACACTACCGTATTGACGTTCCAAGATATATCTTTATCAAAAACAGGTTACTTACAGGAAGACTATTCGATTAAAAACTGAGTTGGAAGGGGTAGGAAAACTGAGATTTTAAACCTCGCCAGGCATTTTTGGTGGTCTATAACGAGAATGTATCACCAAGTTTTAAACTAACAAAAGTAAAGTATAAAATGATGAGCTGAATATACTAAAAACCCATTAGCCAAAATAACAAACAAGGGAGTATAAAGCCAGTCTTGTGAAATGTCTTTTTCTCTGCTCTTTTTGACTGAAACATGACACCGACAAGTCACATCTGCTCCAAAGCCTGTATGTAAGTTCCAGGGTTTGAGTTATTGGACTACCCTGTTAGTCAAGAGTTACAGTTTATCCCAATTTAAGGACTAGCTTAACCTTAAACAGCTTCCTAAATATAGTACTTATTTCCAAAGGCCTCTAGATGTCAACTTATTGTCCTTAAAACCAATTATGTGAGAACATCTAGATAAGAATACACAGCATGATAGTTTGTGATAAATATCAAAGTCATTGAAGAATTTAAGAAAGTAAAAAGCATTATGATATGTATTACATTATGTACATCTAGAGCCTTGTTACTGACTTGAAAAGTGGTGCTTCAGGCCAGCTGTTAATTGTAGCCTGTAGATAGTAAAGAAGCATGACAGTGACACACTGCACTTATAGTTTGCTATTTTAGTTATGTCCAATTAGTATAGTGTGGTACTCTGAAACAGCATTGCCTTGATCTCAAACATAACAGCAGGACTGAAAATTTATGATCTTTGATCTCAGAATTTGGTTTCAACTGATTTTGTTATATGGCAACAACCAGTAATACATATTCACATTGACTTAGAAGCATATAGATCTTTAAATTAGACCTGGTTTGCCTTATCAAAGTGACTTCTTAACCTATTCAGGTAAACAGTTAAATCATTGTGGTGCACACATTATTGAAATTTCTCCCACCTCACTTCACCACAACTTCACATTAGTTTATATTCCAGTAATAATTATATACTAAATTTAAGAAAACTGAGGTTTCCTGTATATATAGGCCTTTGTAAGAAACCTTTAAGAGCACTTTTTCAGTTTATTTCTGATGTTTGATTAGCAATCATGATACCGGGTATTTCAAAGCAAAGATGGAACCTCTTCCCCTTCTTCTTCTTCTTCTTGTGCTCCTTCTTCTTCTCCTTCTTCTCCTTCTTCTCCTTCTTCTTCTTTTTCTTCTTCTTCCTCTTCTTTATGCATTTTAAGGTCCATTTGACCCTTTCCAGGATGTTGGACTGTCTTTTGGCTTCATGTAGCCTGTCTCTCCATGCATTTCCATCAGCCACCCTGTCCATGGTCAGGTTCCAGGCACACGAAACTCTGAACTCTTAGTTCTTACCTCTCCTCCTTCACTGTAGCAGGGTTTAAGCCCAACAATGGTACATACCAAAGTTTGGATATCCTTATAGTTAGGATGAATATGGGAGGTTTAAGTAAATTGGCTAGCCTAGATGGACAATTCTGGGGGTTCAAGCAAAGTATACAGGTGCATCATTTTAATTTTTGTTCTATTTTGTGTTAGGAAAGGAGGGGTATGACCAAGGAACTGATGCAGCTAGCATTCAAAAACCCTGGACCTTTAATGTCAGCAGCATTTGACTTCAGCCCAGAACAGCTAAGCAACAGAGAGAAAAGGAAATTGAACAGATTAATGGAAAGAGGAACCAGAGGGTACAAACTTTACTTTTTGTATGATACAACAACACAATTGCTAATTAGCAGTGTTATGAATGTTAGCTTTTTTACTTTTTATCTTTCATCCTTTATCATCTGTCTGATGTTTTGGAATATAATTGGAAATATGTAGGAATTGTGCATATTCTTCTTAGACATATTTAGCAGAAAACTTTTCCCAAATATTCTCAAGGTGTACACATTCAACAAATCATGTGACATGGTTTGGGTCAATCACCCAATTTATTAATATTGAGCAAAAGGTAGATAAGAAGGAAGGCCACTGGTGAATCAATATACTTTCAAGGCCAAATAGGAAAATAGAGTTTTATCCAAGAACTATTAGTCAACATCAACCTTCTTGTATTCTCTGTGGTTACTACCTAAGTCTTGTTGGCATGGAATGGAGCCCATTAATGTATAACTTACAAGGGTTTTAAGCTTTTGTTTTTGTTAGGAGGAAGGGGAGGTCAGATAAGACAAGTCAGTGACACATGTTGTGAGTGAAACCAGTAAAGAAACCTAGAGATGCAACACCCTACTTTCTCTTTATATCAATGACATAGCTTATGAAATAGCAGTTAGTAGCATAGCAAGAATGCAAATTACAATGTATAACATACAAATCCAGGAATCACACACTCTAAAAACATTTAGTTAACACCCCTCAATAATTTTGTCACTATATATTTATTTGTTCATGCGATTTTTCTTGTTGTTCTCTCTTACAACATGCACCAACCCTCTCTTCTCTGAAGTCAGCTGTAGGAACAACAATAACAATAGTACATTATTGACTATCCAAGCGTTGTCAGTTAGCACAGGGTTTCTCAGCCTTTGAAATTGTATTACTCCCCTTTGATCTACCAAGACTTATAAGTTTGGCCCCTCCCCTGCATCCCAGGAAATTCAGCATTGTTTCTCTTCATTGATATTAAACGAGTGCACCATGAATTGAACAGTCAATAAAGAGCCCAAACTTGCTTACAAAGTGTTAAATGGAAAATGAGATAATACTTACCTATCCTTTTGTGTTTTTTGGCAGTTTGACATAAGCCAAGGGGTTTATCTTCTTACGGTAATGCCACAAACATGCAGAATAGATGTAAAAAATAATCAAAGTTGTAATTCACAATCCTATGTAGAATAATGAGTAAATATAATACCCCCTTTAAAGTTCATAATTATCTATATCAGAGCAACAATATACTGAAACTCATGTTTGTCTTTTAGACAGCTTCTTTACGAAGTAGAATGGCAAAAGTCCTTTATTGAAAGGCATTTTGTTTTGTTTGGCATTTTGACGTAAGAAAAACAATGGAAAATGCTATTAGCAGTTGGACTCCCTAGCTGTAACTTGGACCCCCATAGTACCTCTTATCTAAATTTTACACCCTTTCAAGTCTCAAGTACCCCCAAAGGGGGTCCCAAGACCCCCATTAAGAAACACAGAGTTAGCATATTACCTTGGTAATGTTCTACATATAATTATAAATGTTGTATTGTCATCTTAGTATGTTTTCCTTATTGTAATGGAAATAATAAGGAGGAAAGCAATAAAAATAAAAATAATGCATATTTTTGACAATTTAAAATGTTAGCAATCGGTATGGGCAATGAAACTTCAATTATTTTGCTTATTAGCTATTCTATACCATTGGATTTTGTTATCCTTTGACAAGTTATCAGTGGATTTTGACACTAATATGACACCCTTGAGGTACAGAATTAAAATACTACCCAAAATGCCACACATGATCTTATATACTTATATACATAAGTAAAGTGCTACCTACATGGCCTCCTTTATTATGCCTGAGCCACAAACTGTGTAGTAAAAACATAGACTTTTACCCTTGTGCCCAACATGACCAAGACATAAATTTAAGTTGATCATTTATTGTATACGGCAAAGTTGTAGCAAACGTTGGTTACTCAGGTCGTGTGCCCTAGTGCCCACCATTGCTGTAAGAGTTAAGTATACCCAAATATTAAGTACACATCAAAATTTGAGAGAGCAACACCTTCCTAGAAGCAGAATTGGAGGTTTACAGTATAGGACACAGTAAAGAGAGTCTTTAGCTTTCAGGCAGAACTCTATTAAATTGATTGCTTATTTTATACTTTTAATAGGTGTACAGTACCAAAGCAGAAATGCTTTTAGGCAATAACAACCTTGGAAATGTAGTGGCAACAACATGCTAAATACAGTGTTTTCTTAATAATGCTGCAAAATATCTACACTATTGGAGGAGTCATGCAAGCTGTGCTAAAGATTTTTGTTAGATTAAATTTTCAAGTATGGATATCCTTTCATATGTGATAACTCTAAACTTGTAGAAATATTTTCAGCATGTAGAAAATATGACCCTGAGTATTTGTTGCCACTGCATCACCAAGGCCCTTCTTAGCTTTGGGTTCAGTACTGTATTGCCTCCACATGTACTGTCTTTTATTGCAGAATTTGTTACCGACTAGTTTATGTTTCTAATATTTTCTGTATGTAGGAAAGATGCGGCTCAGTCTAAGGCCAAGAAACAGCAAGCACTACATGACAGTTCAGGATGCCTAGTTAGTGATGGACGTGATCTGTGTGACTGTCAAGATACAGAATGCCCAGGGTGTCATTACCCATGCCCACAGTGTGGGTCTGAAAAATGTGGAACTGTGTGCAGGTGTGATCGTAAATGGACTTATGACCAAATTGATGTCTATAACAAGGAAAGAACATTTTCTAGATGATAAATGTAGTAACTACATAAGCTGTATATATATAGATTATACTAGTACATGGAGGTAAGAATCAACTGAGGAGGCGAGCAAACCTTCACCTCCTAAATTTTACTAAGGAGAGGCAAACATAATTTTTGATTCCTGTTACAGAATTACTAAAAGCAAGGCATACATTAGATAGTTGCCTGTCACTGAAAAGTTAAGTGCTCATTGACAATGAGCAAGGAAGCAGAGCTGAATCAAGAGTATATTGGGCCAGGGGCTATAAAAATATATGAGCCCATTTATGATATACTTTGAATTTGGGAAATTTGGTGTCTTCATTTGTTGGGTGTCGTTAAGTGCCAAAATTAACAGCTGCTCTTGTGCATGTTTATAATACAAAAAATATGCAAAATTTTGTAAATAACACCTATATTATTGAAGTGTAGGCAAAATGTCTGGACTCTTAAAATGTCAATTTTAAAGTCAGTCAACATCTCTGGCTTTAAAGTACTAACACTGTCAGGTTTGGCCATGAAAATAAGAAGAAAACAATTCACTAGCTTTTTATCATTTTCTTTTACTTTTTAAGTTTTAAAAAATACATTTTTACACAGCACTAAATTCGTGCCTCTGTTATCAAGGGCGAATAATGATTCAGAAGCCAATCTTTATTACCAGCTTACACAATTGCTTTCTAACAGGAACAAAATTTTTATAATAACAGAGAAGGCTTTAAACTTGACCAGACCTCTTTCAGTAATAGCGACTACAAAGCATTGAGTTTTGCCTTAAGATACTGGCTCACAGTTCAATTTTCACCCACTGCAGAAAGACCAGGCAGCAATCATAAGGCTCAAATAAGTATAGTTATTGTGGCATGTGGAAATCCGTATTTTACTTCATGCTGCAGCCAAAACTTGTATCTGTGTCATGTAGAATGGTCAGAAATACTGGACTTTATTTTTTCCAAACAAGCAAAATTTATTGTAAATTCATTGTACAGTTTGGTTCTATATATTTTTAGTATACTCTAAGAAAGGGGTTCCAAATGCAAACGTACAACTAAACATCAACCAAGTTAAGCTAAGAAATCAAAATATTTGCAGCTTACTTTTTTTGTTTTCTGTTGTACCAAAGCAGAGACTCCAATGTACCTCTCACCATAAAAAATCTCAATTGGGACTATGTACATAGTCGTGCACCAAGTTGTGAATTGTCAGTAGATCTCCATTCCATTGTAATCAATAATGATTCTTGTGACTTGCAAAGGTGGTTATATTTTCTAATTCATGTAAATCAAGTTGGGTATAAATGTTCTTATGATACTGTAAAAGTAAGGTATGATAGAAGGTTAATTGTGGAAAATTCTCACCAAGACATTGTATTTGACATATATTTACAAAATATTTATTTATTTATGTTTACTTATTTATTTTTGTTCCATTCGCATAGAAATGTGCCAAATTATATGACGTCTTACGAAACTTTCCAAATTCTGATCATCCTATTTTTTCAGAGGACCTGGGCTGCTTCCCCTAGAACCCCTGGCTTTATCTGGTACTACTGTGGAGAGATTGGGCGGGGTGATTGGAGCAAATGGCAGTTTCAAAAATGCGTATACATTGAGATTGAAAGATATAAACAATTGCTGTAGCGAAGGCAGATGAAGAAATGATAGAACAGTGATATGTCATTCCTAGCTCTCCCTTCACTGGGACTGCTCTACACGTCCAATGTGACCACGTTGAGCACTTAAATACCAATGTCATTTTTGCACATTTCACACACACAAACTCACTTTCTGTTTATAGTTATTGGGCACATCAGACGTGTGTGTGACTAACAGCTTTCAACAAAGATTGCCTGTTTTCACAGTCATCAGCCATACTGTCAGTCACATTCAGTCTCTTCAGGTTGTCTTCACGTTCTAAACATACAATACACGTATGTCAAATTAAACAATAACATTTTGTCTCTCATCCGCACAAAATCATAGAGTGATTCAGGAAAACTTGATAATATTCTCATAAAAACCAATAACTTCTAATGCAGTCTGGATTAACCTGGACGTACCACGGTAGCATCTATTTCGAATGAGAAATTGTAACCATCCCATAAAGCAGTGTTACGGTTAGCATCTGTGTTTCCTTACCCTTGTTTTAAATCCTGGGCCCATTTGACACATCAGTAGTAAATAACCAAATTTCCCTTTCGTAGGTAAAAAATTATATTTTCAAATCTGCCTCATGTTAGATGACGGTAAAAGAATAGGATTTATTTCTTGTGAAAGGGGATGTCAAGGGTAAACAGCATTGTGATTTTGTTAAAAATAGAACATAAAATTCTGGCCAAAGACTTCTTTGTACTGTGAAAATGAGATGTCATTTAAGCTGTTTCATATTTGGAAAAAAAAGACTTTTTGTTTTTTAATGCAAGGAATTAATCTTGTCCTTAAATTTGATGTTGATGTCTGCTAAAATCTGCTAAAAGGTGTGTGAAAATAAGACATTTGGTTAATCAAGGTTAGATTAACGTTTGTGTAGCTTTGTACAAAATGTGACTTTTTGTACCTATGTAGTTTGAAATTTTGAAATAAACTGTTGTCTAGTTTGATCTGTTGTATGGCACTCAGGGGTGCCCAGCAAGTGCTTCATGCCTGTATGCTCCCCCAGTTATAGTAGGAGGTTTATTATTTATGTATCAGTGAGATTTTATAGATTGCAGGAGGGGGAGTGTAACCATTTGGAGGTGTGTACTCTTGGGTGCCTAATAGAAAGGGGGTGGAATAAATGGGAGGGTTGGAAAAATCCCAAAAACTTAATAAACGTGGGGTGGGGGGTGGAAAATGAGCAAATATGTAACAGACCTTGACATAAAGTGAAGTTATAAGAATCAATGTCTACACACTTCTTTGAGCCTTTTAAAAGACGAGCTTCATCTTTTTAATGTGTGGTTTCATATTTTAATAAAGATATTTTCTACTTGTCCGCCAAAGTACGTCCTCAGAAAATTGTCATTGATGGTAGATTACTTTAAAATTGATGGGTGGGGAGGGGGCGTTGGTATAAGAATGTCCTTGGTGGAAGATTTTTGAAAAATTAATTAGCAGGGGGGGGACGTCTATGAGGCACCCAAGAGTACGTACCTCTAGTTTAGGAAAGGTTTGCTATAGAATCAGAGAAAGTATTATGGATGGAAGTTTTGAAGGAAACTGCAAATGATAGTGATGAAAATAGTTTTGAACTGTTTAATCTGACTTTTATTTGTTAGAACACTGTAGCGGAGCCATTTCCAAGTTTTTGTGTGAAATTGTTGACCTTTCCTCTTGTAATATCTTGTAAATGTGTCGAAAGAAAGGGTTTGGGTTCCATTAGGTGACAACTTGCTGACAGAGCCTTGCAAACGTTTTTAGCAAAGAGAGGGGTGACTTCGGGAACATGCTTTTCACTAATTTTGACCTGATACATTGTACATGTGTAAATTGTAATCTTTGGAACTATCAGATATTCTTATGAGACTCTGATGTGGAAAATGTGTATGGGAAATTTAGATTCAAATATGATACTATAATTTGTGACTTTTTCTTTCATTGAATTGTCCATTTCTCCTCTTGAGATTTACGGCAGAAGCGTACCAAAGTCCCGAGTTGTAGTAAACACCAGTGTCTAATTAAACCTGCATTTCCAAACCTAAAAATATTACCAAGTAGATGCTGTACGGTAACAAAGAATATGTTAACCGTGTTTATGATTTTCCGCCTTACTCTTTTGAACATTTATGGGATTTTTATCCCCCCTTCACCGAGGATACTTGCGAAGCATTTAATTGCAGATACAACAAGTATGGGAGGCGAAGCGGTCCCGTGGCTCCATGGACTTCCGTGTTTCAGCGCTAAAAGTGCAATCTGCCCAAGTTGTCACCT
>JAAAKM020000498.1:9653013-9768664 GCA_010016025.2 Alatinidae sp. Z8VKAUB7J3
GGAGGCGAAGCGGTCCCGTGGCTCCATGGACTTCCGTGTTTCAGCGCTAAAAGTGCAATCTGCCCAAGTTGTCACCTTGGAGTAAGTGAAACTTGGAAACCAGAATCAATGGAGGGAATACAGCACCTTCAGACCTTTTGCGTCTTGTTTGAACTGCTTTTCGATGCAAGACGTCATAGATTCCTGCTAGGTCATTCGGTCCAGACTATTGATGAGGCATTAATTTTGATTTCACTGTCTAACAGCATAGCCACTAGATCATTTAGGTAGAGACTTTCCTTTTACAGAGGTGAGATCATAATGCCGTACACGTATGTCTTTCATCTAATGTTAAAGTTATGCAAGGTGCTTTTCTGGCATTCCGAATATCTTCATCAACCTCTGAAAAGTTGCATCCATATGCTATTATCATCGGGAGGAGGGAATTTGAACCGTCAATTTTGAAACGTTGGAAAAGTAGGTCATTGATACTTTGAAACTTTAGTCTTTTGACAGCATGACATACCGGATAGCAGTCGTTTCTTGATGAAGTCACATTGCGCAGAGGAGCTGGTCTCGATTTGCGTTAAGTTTCTGTTCTCGTTGATTATTATAGATCTTTTCCATTTTCAAACCCAATACAAAACTCCATTTGTTAGAAATCTGTTCACTCCACTAGAATCAATTGGAATTCTGGAATTTCCAGAATCGGCCTTCCTTGTTAGGTTGTGTTATATTGAAAAGCGATAACATGAGCGCCGAAAATACGTGTCGCTCAAGCAATTGTTTCAACCCTATTGTTTCCTATTTATTCTTCGCGAAGAGATTTTCTACTTCACTTCCAGTCATTTGCTGTGACCAGTGTCTGGCGAAAATGTTCAGCAAAACAAATCCGTCGCCTGAAGCAATATTTTAACTTTGTATCTATAATATTTCATTCTGCGTCCTCCGCTTTCTTTTAGAATTTAAACCCCAAAATATGAGAAGCACTGAAAATTTGTGCATTGCCTTTAACCTCCGATTTACATGTAAATCTCCATGACATGGTTGGTGTACATTCATCAGTTGGTTCCTCAGGGTTGCCACGTAAAAAAAATATTGAAACTTACAGCAATAATTTTCTGATTTACCAAGATATCTGCTCCATTATTTAAAGAAATCTTACAGGATTTTTCGTATTTTAAATCCAAGAACTTTATAAATTCCTAATAGAAGGGAGGTTTCATACAAATTTATCTTCAAAGAGAAATACATTATGTTTTGTTTCAAATTATAGAATTACTCGCTGTTTGAATCGAGAAGCAGGTAGATAAACAAGATAATAACTAATAAATTGTCTGATTTAGCAAACTATTAATCTCTCAATCAAAGACCCCTGATGAGCAGTGGGCCCGACATTGAAACTCATCAGGCTGATTGTCCTGAAATTTGTGCATTTCGTGTCCATGGTTTCTTCGGTATTGTTACAAATAATGTTTCATTTCTGTATGTACATAACCACTATTGTAGATGATGTCACATAAATGAGTTATTGTCTCTATGTTTTATTCATCTATTGCTTTAATCATTTCAGTTGGTAGTTACCATTTCTCATTAATTTAATTACCTTCTCAGCCTCCTCCGTCAGTATGTTCTCACCAGTTGTGACAGTAAAATATGGGGTTTCGTCTCTGTCGTCGTCCTATACTAGAGATTGGTTATGTATTCCATCCATCTGTTAGCTATTTCTTCTTTCTTTAAATATAAGTTCGCCATCTTTGTCCATAATACAGGCAACGTGTTTATACAGGCAACTTGTTTCGTGACTTTTTTCTTACTTATTGAGCTTTTAACGTTTTCATGCATTTCTTTTGATTTATGTTGCTTTCCGTCACTCAGAAGTCATTCCTTTATCTAACTGTTGGTATTCATCATGATCAATGTTTTTATACTTTTTCCTTTCTCTCATTTTATGCACTATATCATCTGCCATCCATTTATTCCTGTAAGGTTTTGCCTTTTTGGGAAGAACTTCTTGAGCTACTGCTAGCATGCCCTCTTCAAGAATTTCCGTTTTCCTTCTATATTTTCTTTACTATATATATTTTCTTTACAAATGTTCCATCTGGATATTGTACGGTTTCTTCTACAGGCTTAGAGTCGGTTTTGTTACAGCAATATTGTTGTTGATTTTATAGGATTCCTGTTTTAAAGCATGTTCATATCAAGTTGGTCTTCTTGGGAGTTGCATCTGTTCATTAAGTTTGATTTACATTTTGATGAACGAACGAAGACAAAAATGAACTTCTTCCAAGCAGTCGTTGAAAGTATACTGCTATATGGCTCTGAAACATGGACTATGACAAAAGAACTACAGAAACGTCTGGACGGCACATACACACGCCTTCTCATGAGGGTTCAAAATATCTCATGGAAACAACACAAAACCAAAGAAGAAATCTATGGTAACATCCCCCCAATTTCCTCCGTCGTAGCCAAAAGAAGAATGCGTTTTGCAGTACATTGCTACAGACCAAATCGTTTCTGAGGTTATCTGCGCGCACCTTCAACGTCCGTGCAGAGGGAGAAGACCACTCACCTACCTTGACTGCATAGCCAAAGACACGAACACTGATGCGGAAGATCTACCCAGATTTATGGAAGACAGAGACCAATGGCGCAATATTGTGAAGACATGCTCGACTGCGATCGAGTAAAGTAAAGTAAAAGTACATTTTGATGTACACTGGATTGTGGTCGGAGTTGTTTGCTCCGGGATATTTTTATAAGCATTTTTTATGCTATTTCATAAAATTTGGTTTAGAAGTAGCATTCCTACTTGCTTATAAAATCGCGTGCACATGAAAGGTGGTGAAATTCTTTTCCTTTAGAATAAAAATCAACACATCTGAAACAGGAACACCAAAAGGTGCATAAAACACTGAATTAAAGAAAATCCCGAGATGACAAGAACACTATTTCTCACTTTAAAGATACTTGAAACTGTCTTGATTGGAATGCTCTAGTTCGGCGAGTACAATGAACAGGATGGTATTCGGCACGTCGCATGAATAAGTAAGCCATTAGAAACAAACATTTTGCTGCTTCACCTTTAGGGATGGATGACAAAATTTAGTAAAAGTAAGATGAGTCTAGCAAAATGTTTTCACACATTCTGTTTTTGTTTGAAGAAAACAGCTCGGTCACTCTCATTGCCTATCAGCCGCCCAGGGCGTAATAACCCTGTTAAATATAATTCTATAAAGCGACTATCGCTACTTTGCTGAGGCCTGGCGACAAGAAGAGTGAACAAAAAAGCAAATATCTATCAGTGTACAACCCCTTTGCTTGCCGTCTTTGCTTAAAAAACGAGCAGGGCCAATCGGTTATTGCATATAGGCCGCACCTGGGCCCCAATAGGCCTGTTAAATATAATTCTGTAAAGCGACTATAGCTACTTTTGCTGAGGCCTGGTGACGAAAATAGTAAACAAAAAGGCAAGTATCTATTAGCAAGTATCTATATACAACCCTCCTTCCTGCTTTTTTGCTTAAAAAACGAGCTGGGCCAAACACTTATTGCCTACAGGCCACATCTGGGCCTTAATAACCCCGTTATATATCATTCTGTAAAGCAACTTCGCTACTTTTGATGAGGCCTGGCGACAAAAAGAGTAAACAAAAAGACATGTATCTATCAGTGTACAACCCTTTTGCTTGCCTTTTTTGCTTAAAAAAACGTGCTGGGTCAATCGGTTATTGCCTGTAGGCAGCATCTTGGCCGTCATAGGCCTGTTAAATATCATTCTGTCAAGCGACTTCGCTACTTTTGCTGCGGCCTGACGACAAAAAGAGTAAAAATGGGCAAATATCTACTAGTGTACAACCCTTTTGCTTGCCTTTGTTCCTTAAAAAACGAGCTGGGCCAATCGGTTATTGCCTGTAGGCCGCATCTAGGCCCTAATAGGCCAGTTAAATATAATTCTGGAAAGCGACTATCGCTACTTTTGCTGAGGCATGGGGACACAATGAATGAAGAGGCAACTATCTATCCAGTACGACGCGAATTCTATTATCAGCTTTTAACTACTGTAATATCAAAGGTATAAGCTACTCCAGGTGCTTACCGACATTGTTCAATATTCACTGCATTGACCACATTAAGCAAACCAGAAGCCAATCCCTCAAACATAAAGCACGCTTTCATCGTAATAAAGCCCACTACCTAAACATACAGAGCAGAGAATTTCCTTGGTTTACAATACCAGTGATGGGCAACCAACAGCTTCTGGGAGTCGCATCTCTTAAGGTTATATTTTCACACCTACATAATCTACTGTATATGTTCATTTGCAATCTCTCAAACGACGACCACTTATGAGCAGTGAGCTTGGCTTTGAAATTACCCTAAATAAACATTTAAACCACCACAAAGCCTAACTAATACAGAAAGGACGGGGGGGGGGGGTCAAGAGCAACGCCTCTAAATGTAGGCTACCGGCCAGAGAAGAAAGCCACGAGGCAGGCTCAACCACCCAGTGCGAACGCCACTCACAGAGAATGGAAAGAATTTGTTATCAATGAAAAACCGATACTACATGCATTCCTTTGCCAAAAGGCCAAAAAGTTTGGTTTTGTCTTCGCCACACAAGGGTGTTGCAAATGACTCCAAAAAGAAACAAATACTGACATCCACTCTTATAAAAATGATATTGTGTTGTGTTACACTATGAACTCTAATGAACACACAGTAGAATCCCCGTGGTGACATAATTTCTCTAGGTTCTTGCCAAAATAAATACTAAGATTTTCCAAGGTGACCAAATTGAGACTACCGAACTGTCCCTTTTTTATATTTTTTCTTGTTTCCAATCGAAGTTAGACAAAGTGTCACTTGAGTCAAGCATTCTCCCTACTACATCCATCTAAAAAAAGCTTCCATTTTGGTAAATGTTGAGAGCTCCTCCGTGCCAAATGTACCTTTTCGACTATCTGGTGAAATTTGCTCTGGGTAAAAACCTTAACGCTAAACTAATTCGCCGTTCCTTCACGTCTACCCTGCCATAAATGAATAGCTGGGAAGGGGGTTTTCTTAAAAACTACGGTACTCAGATAACCTTAGCATCGAACTCCCGTAAACACTAATGATTGCCACTCACCGACCTACGCCAGCCTAACTTTAAAACGACTTCATGCAAGAATAGCAATTTTCATAATTCAGGTTTTCAGCGATAAGAGAATTACATATAGAATAAACATTTGTGTACAACTGAACGCACTGCATTCGTACTAAAAAAATACGAAAAATCGATTACGCGAGAAGAGCGTCATTAGAAATGGTGCCTGAACTATTTAATGTTGCCTGAAGAGCCTTGTCAACCGGTATGTCTTCTGTATCGTTGTTGGCGTCAACCGCTACATTTTGAATAACTTTTTATGATCCTTTGAACAAGCTAGAATATCGGAGTAAATGAAATAAAAGGCATGGAAAACGTAGTTCTTTCCACAAACATACCGGTTGAACAGGGCTTTTCAGAGTGAAACCGATGGGTTGAAAAAATAACGGTTCGCTGCGTTACATACCATGTCATGTCACGGCAGCGTAAACACACTCTTAATAATACGAAAAAAGGGTAATATTCTCCCTGAAATGTTTCTTCCATTTAAATTTGTTTAACATTTCGCCTTTACTTATGGTACATCTACTTTCATACTGTTCATGGAGCACACATGTGACATCAATACAACACAGTTCCTTGACTACGTATATCAGAGGCTACGAATTTCTGTTATAATTACGGCGGTAAAAATTACAATTGCTATTCCGGTGGGTTTGCAACCCTTCCAGCAAAGATCCATAGCCCAATTCACAAGCGACAATGGGTTATAGCTGTTATTATCGTGGGATTACAGAAATAGCTAAAATAAAAAGAAAAATCAGAAAACTCGAGAGTTCACTATCTCAAGTAAAATGGCCTTGAAATGAACCTGGCCGTAACGAACGTGTTTATGAAGTTCGATGCACAACAAAAGCTTCCGCATGTTAGACCAAAACGCCCTTAGTTACGTGGTAGCAACGAAATGCCCAATAATTTCTTTTTCAAATCGTCCACGAAAACGTTTTACACGCTTGGGATGACCAGTCATGATTAAGTAAATACTTGAAAAACATGAAATTTTATAACCAGTACAATAAGTCGATGAAATCATTCCATTGGTAAAATTTCGTAATTAAAAAACATTTTCAGAACTTTTGAGAAAATAGGGTACCAAGTATGCAGGGCTGTCGCAGAAAATTTAATTGAAATGCCAGGCCTTTCCAGCGTTTTCAGAAACATACTAGTAAACACCTGAACTTTTCAGGACTTTCTTGGAGTCTACAGTATTGGCCCTTCATCCCACAACAAATGGGTTTGAAAAATGTAGCAATATGTTCAAATTACAGAATTTTCCAATTTTAGAAGCTAGATACAGGTCAATGAACAAGGAATAACTTACGAAATATCTGAGGTGATAACATGACGAGAACTCATATAAAACTACCTGAAAAGAACGCTCACAGGAAAAATATTTGCAAAACTACAGGGCTCTTCCAGGATCAGGCACTTCAAAGGACTTCTCAGGATCTGTGAGAACAGTGATGTGCCGTTCCCACCAAACAGCCTGGCCCCTTCTGGTTTCGGGTTTGTCCGTATTCAGATTACGATCCTTCCTTCCCCACTCCTAGCTTTAAATGAAGAAGGCCACTTGATTCTACCGTTCCTGCCAATATATATTCTTTGGTATTTTGCATCTGGCACATTAAGCCTCTTTGACCGATAACAAGCAAACTTACACAAGTTTGACCTACATGAACTAATGAAAACCCTAAGCATATAAACAAGGCCTAAATGTACTCATGGATGTACTCATCACACTCTTCAACCTTTTCTGATTAAAATAAGTCACTCACGCACCAGAAACGGCTTTCAACATCCAGCAATGAACGGTAGTAAGCCTATATTTGCCGCTTCCAAAGTGCACGGGTAAATATGTACGTGGGAAAGCCTTGAATAGCGAAATGTTCACCTCACAATTTATACCATTGACAACTCCCTGCGTAACCTTCACAAATAATGCTTGGACGCAAGGTACATCTGCCTGTATTGAGAATGTACAAATGCTTTCCAATATCAACAGCAGGCGTCTCAAACAACCATTTCGAGGTACAACTGGCCTATAAACATCTGCCACACGTACAGTCCGCGTCGAAAACGACAGTTGTCTGGTTAAGGTCTGTCTAAAAGATTCAATTTTCATGATGAATAATATTCTGCATAAATTTATACCCTTTCTATAATGCGCATCATACGGTGGGAAAGAGCCATGCACAGACGAGGGTAAGACGTGGATAAGAATGTGAAGTCTACATGTACATGCAATAATGTGAGAAGCTGAAAACGAATGAGAAAGTAGATGATTAATGGACACATGAATGAGTCAACGAACGAAGAAATGAATAAATGAGTAGAGATAAGCATGGATGAACGAATAAAAGTACGAATGAATAAATGAGTAAACGTACAAATAACTAAATGAGCAAACACACAAATGGATGAATGAATGAATGAATGAATGAATAAATAAATGAATCAATGAATGAAGGAACAAACAAATGAATGCGTAAATGAAAGAATGAAGCACGAATCAATGAACTGATCAACGATTGATTCAAGCATGAGTGAATGAAAATTTGAATTACAAAATGACCGATTTATGATTCAATGATTTAATGGACGAACTAATGAATGAATGGATGAATGAATGAATGAATGAATGAATGAATGAACGAATGAATGAATGAACGAATGAATGGATGAATGAATGAATGAATGAACGAATGAGTGAATGAATGAACGAATGAATGGATGAATGAACAAATGAATGAATGAACAAATGAATGAATGAATGAATGAGTAATTGAATGACTAAAAATTGAGTCACTGAACAAACGAATAATTTAATGCATAGATCAATCAATGAACTGCGGAAGGGAGTATTCAAAGAACACGAGTGACAGAAACAAATGTGATCGATGATAAAAGAGAAATTTCATTCTTTGTGTTCCGAAAATAAGTTAAAATTCAAATAGAACCCTGTGGAAGGGGAGTGAACAAGTTGTGCTGTTACCCATCCCTGAAAAACATAGTTCACAGCCAATTAGTACAAAGTGAGAGACACTTTCACATCATACAAGGATGGCAAACATTCAAGGCAATGAGTAGATTAGCAAATGAGAGCGATCCTCGTATGACAGCAACAACGTGAAAGATTATTAACTCTCCCAGATCCACGAACTTACATATTTATTCGCCCAATCAATTTCTTAACCGGTAAAGTGAAAAAGATAAAGACAGCACTAAATATTCTCAGTCTTTTAACGTCTGTTAACTAAATTATCCCAAAAAATTGTCCAGCGAAGTAATTGGAAAACTGAATGAGCTGTTTTACATTCTGACACTGTATGATCCCATGTGCAAAGCTGTGATATATCAGGTGTGGATCCGTCTCGAAAGTTGTGTGTATGTGAATGTATGTGTGTGTGTGTGTATATATATATGAGCGTATATGTTTGTGAGAGGGAGGGATCCATGCGGGATAATGCTGATCTTTAATTAGATTTGTTATTATAATGGCTTATCCATCCATTCTACTCATAATCCGATATTATCGTCGAAAAAGTAAGGATACAAGAAATCTTTTGCGGACCTTAAGATGATCATAACAAAACAAGAGTTTCAGATGATACGTCGCTTCTCTTGCCAACAGTCGCCAGGAACCCCTTCTCTCTTTGACCCATGTCTATCTTCACAATTATGAGTCATTTATAACTCCATCTTTCTCTCTCGGGGCTCCCGCCAGCAAAACCTAAAAGTACGTGGCCTTCACACGACGTCTTAATACTCGGATACACCAAATCAAAGCGTTAGGGTTATATCATGTCCATCACTGAAGCAGAAAAAACACATGACAATTGGTGTTGTTAAGCAAACTTGCCAGAGGAAGGCGTGAGACGTCCAACATCAACATTTAAAGATCGACACCTCTATTCGGATGCCACAACCATCAACTACCTAGACCGATAACCTTGAGCAAAACGTTTCCTTTTATATCATTGGCACATAAAAGAATTTTGTAAAAAATCGATTTTTAAAAATTTTCGACTTTGCATACACATTTCAAAAAATGCTGTCTTATCACAGAGGGATCATCGAATAATAGCTCATGTACCGAATAATGATGGCATACAACTGTATACAACGATATGATGGGATACTGATGGATTCAAGGGCAAAAGCGGGGGGAGGGTACTCATACCAAGGTTTTGTAGAATAACAAGGGAAGTCTAATCCCTCTATCTCAAAATTTCACTTTCTTGCATTCAACATCGAGGAACAAGAAATAAATTTCCGAAAGGCTTAGAAAAAAGTTATTAATTATACATCTGTACGAAAAACGTTAATTGATAAAAATTGTAAGCTATACTTAAAGCAGTGTTCTACCCGTTGCAACAGGAACCTATTTGAACAAAATTTAGTAAAACGGGTTTGCTCGGCATTCGATACGCATAAGGTGTTAGATATTAGGCATCCTTCAACGTTGCATCCTTTGCTTCGTGTTGTTATGTTCTAATTAAAGCACTAAATCCGTTCCGCTTCTTGGCATAAAATTGAAACTAAGAAAGGAGGATGCTTGATAAAACTGTTCCTCGAGGATACAAGGAGCATTCGAATGACCTGATCCTGGGAAAATTAAACTCTGACTTCTGATGGTGCGAACACGACTACGGTGGCTAATGTTTCGTAGCTAAATGATGCGTTATCGTCGCACGAACAAATTTTGCAGGTCGTTTAAAGCGTTTACGCGGCACATGCCGACGCTTATATAGAAATGTCGCAATTTTGACCTTTCCCTGAGAATGCTGTTTGGCTATAGACTCGAGGAAAAAGACCACGGGGCAAATCGGGTCTGATGCAGGAAGTCCCAAACTTGTATCGTGTTGCTGGGCTTGAATGACGAAGATCTGACATTGGACAGCATTGGGATCATCGTCTCGTAAACGATATGCACCAAATATGCTTGGGAAGCATTAATTTACAGAGACTTGCGTCTATTTGTTTGTTAGTCCAGCTACTCAGAGTAAAGCAAGGTTGGGGACTCGGGGTTGTAGTGTTGGCTCCAGGAACGCTCTTCTGCACCAGACTGCTTTACTTGACGGCGGTCTGTCATCAGGCTTTATTAGATCTCGTGATACTTCGGTCAGCAGTTGCTTACAGGCAATCTTATATTCTCTATCAAATGCATCTGAAAAGGAACGGAAACAACTTGACACTTGGAATATCCTCAACAAATAAGAGAATTTTGAATAACGTACAAGTAAATTGGTGTTCTTCGCCGCCTGATCTGTAGATCCAGAACAATCACACGAAAAAGTTGACCAAGTATTCAGGGGAGCCGAGGTCTCTATCACCTTCATTCTTTATTCATAAAACCATGCCTACAATCGCAGGCAGCCGTTCTCAAATTTATCTTAGGCATAGCAAAATGGAAAACCTCATACGTCTGCAAGGAAATCAAAGAAAATGTTCTTGTGTATGCAGGGAAAGTAAGAAAGGAAAACGTTTGCAGGTATTAATGAAACCAACGTTCTTGCGCATGGAAGGGAAGTACGAAAAACGTCATTGCGTCTGCACGTATAGAAACCACTAATGCGTAGGCAAGGAAAGTCTCGAAGACATCACTGCGTAACCAAGGAAAATGTGAAAAACATTCTTGCGTGCGGAAGCAAAGTGAGAGCAACGTTCTTAAGTCGGCAGGGGAAGTACCGAAGGCGCTTTTGTACATAAAACAAAAACAAACAAACTTTCTTTTGAATTTAAGGGCCACATAGCCTGCGTGCAGACTATCCTAGCTGAAGTGGATAGTCTGCGCATCAACGACGTTATCCTTGTATGGCCTCGTATTGACCCTACGCTCGCTATTGTTATTCTATTGTTTAGCAGCTAATCAAAACGGTGTGTGAATACCGTTTTGGGTCTCTCAAAATGTTGAGACATGAAATTTTTTGAACAAGTAAAATAAAAGTACACGAAAATTTTGGTACTTAAGGTAATGACGTATTTGATGTAATTTGCCAGGCAAGTTGTTTTGACTTTCTTACAAATGATACAGCTTTACGTAGTTGTTGTACTCAAGCTCTGTAACACAAATCAACACCTAGGATAAAGGGTTTGGTGTTTTGTCCGTAGAGAAAATAGTTTGAGTAAGAGGTTTTCTTAGAGCTGTAAATAATGCAGAACTTTCTGTTCGGTAGAACCGGCACAGAACCTGAATGCACGCTTATCATTCTACCACTGATTGGATGAATAATTTAACTTACAGTCAATGGATTGAGGTTTTTACAACGTATGCGGGCGGCATACGGGTAGTAAGGTATAGCAACGATTGAATGCTGAAAACTATCGGGACAATGCATCGAGAAATGCATATCACAGACAGTGGCGTCCTTTCATAAATGCTTGTTCTTTCCCATGAAAATCAATCACCGAAAAATGAATGCACTGAAGACGTGATTTGCCGTTCCAGACTTATCAGCATTGCAGGTTCTCATTTTTTTGACGATCAGTGTGTTGCATGGGACATTTGTGTTAATTTACTGGTTCCCAATAACGTGTTATTTACTAAGGGAATTTTCCCTTACCTTGCAACATCATGCAAATGTAGCAGGAGTTAGCAAAAACATAAATTCTCTTTACTCATTAATATGTATTGATAGGCACCTCCACGTAGTAGTGGTGTTAGGGTCACAATTTTACCCCTAGATCTTTGAAACGATAGGGTTCTAGCCAGGGTCTTCATACACCGATTTTGTTCTAGCCAAGTTGTTCCCAACCTTTGTATGCAACGTACCCAAAATAGTTCTTGATCGAATAAGAAAGGTATTCAAAGTACATAAACACTAGAGAGACTTTCGTTAAAGATCTGAGTGATAATGTTCAAGATGTTCATAAACGAATTGAAATTAATTGTCAGTTTGTTCCAATGCCTTGCTTAATGTTTCACAGTTGTAACACTTCCTTGGTGACAACAGTCCGCATGTCTGTCTGTCTGCCTGCCTGCCTGCCTGCCTGCCTGCCTGCCTGCGTATACAAACGTTTTGAAGTTTTTTGTTGATGGACTATAGAGTACCGAATTCCAGAAATCATATCTATTTCGTATCCGCAATTCTATCTCGCACTCCTAGTTACGAAACCTTACCCTGGTAAGTCTAAAGATGTAGTGTCCAAACCATGTATTTGCGGGGATAATGTCATGAGTCCGATAGGCCCAATATCCCCCCCCCCCCCCTCTCTCTCTGTAGTTAAGACTACATGGATTAGAACGTGATTGCTTTACCAATTATTATGACAAACAAAATTTAAATGATTCTTTAGGGATTATACTGTGCTTTATACGTTTGTAGATGGTTTACGTAGCCCATTTCGGGAAATTTATTGGCTTACCTTATTGTTTTTTCCAAGAGGTGTTATTGAATTTTCATGCTGTAATCGGGCACTTAAAAACCTTTACAAAAATTTCACATGTGGAATGAGAGCACACCTTAGGCCGACCGAAATCGTGGATCTATAACTCATTTGATTCACTTTTGAGTTTGTGCATTGCGTGCCAGTGTAGTGTGCGATATTTCTTTCGCAGCTGTTCTTACTTTGTCAGCAGTCGCTCTGTGAAACCTAATCGATGTTTTGTTAAAACAAAACCCTGAACCAATGTTTAGTTGAAGGATTAGAAATCGTAAAAGAATCCATGCGATATTGAAACGGCCGCCAGAAATCGTCAAGCGTTGCTAGAATGTGATTGAACACAGGCAGTGCTACCTTAGTGCAACTTTACAGAATTTCATTCTTCCTTTTGCTTTGCAGATGATAACTGTTTCATCGATCGAGGCAATGATTATCGAGGGATACTCAATGTCACCGAATCGAGGCTGAGTTGTAAGAAATGGAATGAAACGAAGCACATTTACAATGAGGAGAAATATGAGGAGCTGCGTGGTGGTCATAACTTCTGTCGTAATCCAGACAGATTGCGGGAGAGGCCGTGGTGTTTTGTCGATAAGGATGGCAAAGAAATCTTCGATTATTGCAGTATTCCAAGATGCGGTAAGTCGTCTTCCTTACAAACTTTATTTCGATGAAAATAATCTAGAAAGAGGTTCAGTGGTCTCAAAGTACACACTATGGATATTTACCCGAGTTCTTACACATTTTGGCAATGTGATATAATGAAGAAAGAAGTATGCGTCATAGTAAGAACATTACGTTTCACTTATTCCCACCATCATCCTTTTCCATGGGAAGCATCTAATTGTTCAATTTCCTAAGCGAGACTACTGATGTTTTACAATTCTCTTTCTGAAAGCGAGGGCCTCGTGTACAAACTGTACTGGATAGCCGCGAATGAAAGGTTGCACGGTACTCAGATCTCGCTGGATATATTTTCGTTTAACTTTAACGTAAGGAGATAAATTCACAAGCGTCAAAAGGATATCATGTATACTGCTGAACTAAAAGGCCTATCTTGTAGTAAAGAGCCAACCTGTACTGTGCATCGGAGGCCCTAGTTGATCGTTGATTATTTAAAGTGAGCAATATGCTTTTTATTCCCGTTGAAAATTGTTACCAGCTAGTAGTCCAAAGTAAAGGGGTTGTTTGTTCGTTCTCCAACTACATTGTATTTATTAGTGTGCCCGTTCGGTAGTTTTACTCTTTCTTTCGGGTAGCATCAATATCGGCCCACTGTCTATCGTGTGTCTCTGATTGAGAGGCTACCACAGATGTCAGGAAGTTACATTGTCTTCAATGGTACGACCCTGCGCCTTATGGTCTCTGGTGTGTGCACGGAGGATATCGTAATGTAAAGCCTTCGATGTCTCTAGAGGTTGGTATCAGTGGTTATATTTCTTAAATAGCGATTGAAATACCCTACCAACAACTAATTAGATGAAGAAATCGCTGACAAAGGAACTGTAAAAGACGACGTTTCGTCTACGAAAAGCATCCTTAGTGTTCCTATTGAACTCAATCGCGTACCTCCCTGCCCCTTTTTAATGAACAGTAAATGATCTTCCAAAAAGCCGCGTGATATCATCAAAACTACAGTAGTACCACTGAGACGGTACTAGTGACATACCTGTGTCGGATCCAGTCGTTCTCCATGTACGTGTGTACATTATGCAAGGCGGCAATCTTTTCCAGCCATCTGCTGAACCAGGATGGAGTCGTTTCTTGAAAGAACGAAGACAAATTTAGCACACAGATACTAGAAAATAACACCATTGTGACAAGATTATATTTGTATTGCATGTGTGAATTCTGGACTTGGCTGTTAATTACCCTACCACAAACGCATACGAAAACATAAATTGGTCGAGTTAGCATCGGTGTCGTGAAACAAGTCAAATTCCAAATCAAATAAGAGCGGAGGCCTTAGAGTTTTGGGTAGGAGATGTCTTTGCTGTTGTGCAACAGTTAGAGCAGATCTGTTAACGCAGTTATCACGGAGATGAAAGAAGCCCAGTCTCTCCAATAATAAGTTTGAGACAAGAGCAAAAGTTATTGTTGGGTTTCCGCAGTGTTGAAGGGATTTAATGGCGAGTCTTCATTCGGAGGTACACTGTCAGGGTATTGCAGGAATCGCCAAGAAGTATTTTTGCCAAGCAACCCAAGGCATTTTGCCAGCTAGGGTCGTAATTATATTGCCGTAGATTATTTGATTAAAAAACTACTTTAATTTATTGAAAGTGATATGGAGTCTCGGGCTGAGGAAATGGCATACGGGGTCTGGGCCCAAAATAAATGTGGTACAGGGCCCAAAGTCCATTAGATGTAGCTTGATATTTATTTCTTTGACAGCATAAAGACGATTTGTGTAAAACTTTAATTTATATTGAGCTGCCGCTTGTACCCCTCGGGTATCCAGCCACTGCTACTGATAACCGTCTTTGCACCAACCGCTCCGGTAATCATAGCCTGTGGTTCTTTAAGAGCCTCTCAACTCAGCAACGTCAGTTTGACCAAAGGCTTACTCTACAGAGCCCCTGGTTTGACCATCTCTTGTTTGGGCTGTTTGATTTGAGAGGCAACTGGATCGGTAGAAGAAGGTTTCGTCTCAGACAAAAATAATATTCATCAGCAACTTGAAATGAAATTTTAACGAAGTTCGGGTGGGGTAAAACGAAATTTCTTGTCGTATTGCAAGCTTTTCTGCAATGGAACTGGTGGGAGGACACAAAAGATGTAATTTGAATTTGTTCCCGGAAATTGCGGAAATGAGTTTGGAGACGGCTATCCACTTTCAGTTTTGAGTTTGTCATAACTTGTTACAGTTTCACTCGCATCCTACTGGGTTTGCAGAAACGCTGTTTTGTACAACGGACGCAGCTTGCAGTGTCTTGGCTATTAGCGTGTCTGGAAGTAATTTCAAACAATAGATAAGTTGAATGTGGTATACCTTCGCCGCATTCCGCTGCAGTTGTCATCCTGTTTACGTTTCGGCTTCGCGGGAATAGCTCTCTTTATACGTTCGATTTTGTAATAGGGTGACAACGAAAATAGATTGTGGGGAGTCGTTGGGGTACTTTAAAGTACAGCTATCGTTGCAAACTCGAGCTTGGTTGTCAGAGTCTACGAGTCAGATATCAAAAGGCTTCACAAGGAAGTTCTTGTGAAGTGCGCCCGCACGTTATATCATTAATCAACAGTCACGAAACAAAGGAAAGCGCATTTGACTGTACCAGAAGCCATGGATCAATACCTTCAAATACGTCATACTCAAGGGGTGTCATCCTTTCATCTTCCTGTCCGTCACAGTGAGGTCAAAGAAGAAATGTTGTAAACAAGATCACGTGGGAGGGGAAAACCTGGAAAAGTTTCACTCTCAAATTTGCAGACCGTGGTAAAGAAGTTTGTTTGGGTCTGTGACCTAGGTTACTAAAAGTCCTGTTTCAGTAGTGTTTTTGCAAGAGACGATTAGATGGGCGAGTTCCTTAAGATATGCCTGAACTTTACATTGGTGGCACAATTCGGTGACACAGTTGGGTGTGGTCCGGGAGTAGGTTGCGGGTTACATGAGCTCGTATTCATAGTGAGCCAAAATAACGAAAATTGATTCTATGTGAAGGGAGACTGGTATCCAGTTGCGTTGAGCCGAATGTCAATTTACACGGTGGATAGTTTGGAGCTAATGTGGCAACTGGAGAAATAGAGTATGTTAACAATCGGGGGGTCACCTGCTTCAATTTGGTAGAACACACGCCAGGACAGCACGAGTCGCGTGCTAAAGTCCCGGTTGTGACGTGTTGTATATTTCTCTAGTGTCTGTTCAAAACAGAAGTGATTCTCTACGTATTTGAAGTACGTCTACATATCGGAAAAATCACAACCACGATTTAAAATGTGCATTTCGACGTTTATCTAAGGAGGCCAGAGGCAAAACCTGTTCGAGGGAAGTAGACCCCCACCCCGCTCCTAATCCGTTGCCTTTATGCCAGCTTTAATCATTAGCACCAATTTAGTTTCGCAGTAGAAATGAATCAACGACACTTTCAGTAGGTAGCGGAAAGAGTCACTTACTGAGTAAAAGTACGTGTGCTCTCTCCTAAGGTAACTTCGGACGAATAATTCCGATTCCCAAAGAGCGTTCATTCCCATTTCATGTTATTACATCAAATAGCCCCTCGACGGGGTTGGGGATCAATCACTTGCTGTAGATTTTCCTGAAGTGCAGCTGTTGCGCAACTGTTAATGCTTTGTGATGGTACAGGAATATTAAGGTGGCCTGTTTTCTGTTGCTTGTAGCTCTCCCAACTCGAGTTGAAGTTGTCAGCATTCTGTGGACCATCATCCCGTGTCTTGTGTTCGCACTCGCACTCTCGTTGGCTATTATAATTATAGCGTGGAGGCGGCACAAACAGAATTTATATAGGAGCCCAACCAATGTCCCCATGAATCATGTAGTGGCACGTGTTAGCCCGAAGGTAAGTGAACTTTTGTGTTAACTGTGATTGCGAGGCAACCCGTGTATTTCAATTTTGTGATTTTATTTTCTGTCACTTTCACAGGGTAATAAGTTAAGTTGAGGGTCATCGGCCCTGTTTAAAACAAAATGTAGAGAGAAGTAAATAAAACATACTTTTATATATACATCTAAAGTTTACATATTGATGTAAAGGTAACAATTATTGAAACGAGATACTTTGAAAATGAAAACAAAGTGTTTAAAGTTGCAAACTCCGAAAGATAGCGGATCGTAAAATCTCATCAAGTCCGTTTCTCTTAAATGCCTTTCTATGCATGCACTCGCTCTTGTTGATGTATACGTCGGTGTCCCGTCTTTTACTCCGGATTATTAATAAACTAGTTAGAGACCTAGTAAAGCAAAGTGATGGTCACTTGATTCAATGGGCAGTTAGTAACAACTGATGATGCTGTGTTGTTCACCCTTCTCATATTCTTAATTTTTCTTGTCAATTACTAACTTTCATATGATTAATTATATTGTTTTCTGTTCTATTTACTTTTTACTTTATTAATTTATATCATGTTGTTTTTATGGTATTATCATTACCTCTTCTCCTTATCCTACACTTCAGTTTGCTCTCCATTTATTTTGTACTCGTCCTTGCCTTCCTAAAATCCCTTACCCGTCCATATTACTAGGTTTTTTTTCGCAAACTTAAGCTCCAAGTCCTCTCTTATTAAATTTTTCCCGACTCCACAAGATAGGTTACGTTGCATTGACATCTGTATTTTTTCGTTGGAATGCTCTAGGGAAGGGTTTCTCAACCTATAAATTACCCCCTTCCAGCTACCAAAATTTTCAAGCACCTCGGAGTCAGAAGGAATTCCTCATTGTTTCGCGTCATCGATATTAAACAAGTGCACGATGAAGTAAACAGTCAATAAAAGAGTCGTAACTTACTAGATTTTAAACAAAATTATGTGCAACAAGGGAGTAAACAGGAGCAATATTTATTTACCCCCTTTCGTTACTTTTGCCTTTTGAAACAAAAAAGGCAGTGAAACATACTTTTAGCAGTTGAACCCCCCTGGTACCCCTTGTCTCAAGTTTCCCCCCTTTAAAATCTCAACTACCCCCTAAAAGAGTCCCCGGACCCTCGTTGATAATCACTGCTTCAGGGTACAGTTCAGGTTTCGGTTTAATATCTGTCGAGTTCAGTTAGCCAGTTCCCAGCACTCGATTTGCAGTTGATATGAAAAAGGCTTTCAGAAAGCGAAGATTGTCGAGAAAGTTTCCTTTCTGGCGTTTCCCAAGAACGAATTGACAAACTACGATGTCGCTTTAAAATACCCTTTTTTAACGGCTCCTGTAGTTAACGCTTTCATCTGGGCTCATAAAAATTCAATTAACGCCCAGGCGTTCTTTGAAGTTTTCTGGTATCTAAGTTACAGAAAAAAATGTTTTACAGATATCTATTACTTTTTGAATGAGCGCCATGCATTTTTATTCGTCGACTCAGCTCCAATTGTACTTCTGTTCACTATGGCCATAAGTGAATTTGAAACCAGTGGTGCGCGCAAACAGAAATCAAGGTGCCTGTCATCTATTCGCGTAACTCCTGGTCATTTTATTGCTTTCTTGCCCAACATATGCTACTACCTCGTTTTGACACCCTCTCAGCGCTTGGAGTGGCGAACTTAAGCAAATCCTAGAGTAAACAGGTTCATAACATGTAAGCTTTGAGTCCAGATAATTACCAGATATAAAGCTATGTTCAAATACAAGCTCCTTTTCCCAGCGGTGTTGTAAGTTTTCAGGACAGTTTTTCAGTACTATGAGTACTTAAGGCTAATCTAGTTTCTTTACAATTATTCTGAAACCATTGTCCTGTACAATTTGTTGATTTTGTCTCGTGCAATTCATGCAATCACAAAGAGACCACTGGATTTAAACTTCTAGCCCAATGTTAACTCAGTGTTTAACAGAATATATAACTTGGCTACACAAACGTAATTTGAGAATCTATGCACATGCCCAACTTACAGTCATAGTTTGCTTTTGGTTCTTTGATACACGACTAAACATGTTCGTTGTTGCATGGAAGAGATGTATTGTCTTTGTATACCTTGCGTCATTCGTGTTTTTGAGGGGTAACAGAGTCCGTTGTAGCCATATGTCAATTTATCTGGTATCTGTTTAGCCTTTCTTGTAAGATGGAGTTTCGTTGACGCCCTGTGGTAATTTCTCAATGATATTCTTGTCTCTCTTTTTCTTCAGATCCCAGAATTTAAGAGAGAAGATTTGTGCGACTTTAAACTTCTGGGAGAAGGCAGTTTCGGTCGAGTATATAGTGCAGAATTAACGGGAACCAAAGACGATCGAATTTTTACTGCTGTGGTTGCCGTTAAAGTTCTAGCAGAGAAGTCATCAGTGAAGCAGAAGGAAGACTTTATTCGCGAAGCAGAAATCAGGATTCATCTCAGTCACGAGAACGTGGTTGCCCTCCAAGGCGTCATCACCAAAGAAGAACCTCAGTGCATTATTTATGAATATACCGAATTTGGCGATCTTCATGAGTACCTTTTATTACATTCACCCAACTTTAGTGGAGCGCACGCGAGTGATGATTGCGAGCCCTTGGAATATATCGACCTTGTGCTCATTTCTACTCAGATCGCCAATGGCATGAAATTTTTAGCCACGCATTCGTTTGTTCATCGGGATTTAGCAACCAGAAACTGCCTCGTTGGAGATCATGGAGTTATTAAGATATGCGACTTCAGTGGGTTACGTGATCTTTACGCAGGTGATTACTACAGAGTACCTGCGCGGCCCCCTATTCCAGTACGTTGGATGGCCCCCGAAAGCTTAGCCCTTGGCAACTATTCGTCCGCAAGCGATATATGGTCTTTCGGTGTCGTAATGTGGGAAATTTTCTCGTATGGTTTGCAACCCCACTTCGGTTACAGTAATCAAGAAGTAATTGATAGAATTAGAAGTGGTCAGTTATTATCAAGCCCCGACGGATGCCCTACGCGTGTATTTTGTATTATGAAAGAATGCTGGGTCGAGGATCCATCAAGTAGACCCACTTTTGACAAGCTCAGTGAACAGCTTAAGGGTTTGAATGAACTCGGTAGTTATCCCTATCACGTTGGCACGGGTGGGAGTGGTACTTACACCTTACCCCACCCAACAGTGCCCGTCCCACCTAGTATGAATGGACATAGTAATGGATATGTTATGAACAGTCACTCCAATACAAATGGACATACGCATTTAAATGGACATATTAATGTGAACGGGCACTTGCCTCCACATCACGTGCATCACCCGCAAGTCAATGGCATCATTCATGCAGATGGAAATCACAGTTTTACTTACCCGCAGTCTGTTGCCAGTGCATCGGCATCAATGGGCAATGGACACATGCCGTCAGTGCACGAGCAGTCGGGACGCAGTTACCCACATTCTATCGCGAGTTACCCAGCGTCGATGCAGAGTTATGGACCGTCAGTTAACGGCTATGCAGTGTCGCATAGTCGCCCTTCCTCAGCAGCAAGTCACTCAGCTGCCACGAACAGCTCGGGCTCATTATGTAGGAGCTACAGTGGCTCAGCACATCAATCATTTGCATAATTAAATGCTGTTTAATTTTTGCCATCAACGAAGTAGGGCCCAGCCCGTGCTTTGACGAGTTTTATCCCAGGTGGAAAGGAGGTTGATTTTACTGATATTGTCAGCTTTGAAAAAGTGCACCGGTCGTCGGAAAGCACGATTTATATGCGAAAAAGGAGGGGTTTTATGATGGGAGATTCGGAGGTATTAGTAGAGCAGATTAACGTGCAGCTAGCCACTCAGCTAGTTTTGGCGTTAAAATGACGCGCAACCCGCGAAGTATTGGTCATTTTAGCAAGAACAGCTTCAGACCAAGCGGGTCACCACTTGTGTGAGTAGTTCAACCAAGAAGCGGCCGTAGGAACAATTTTCGTTGCTATGAAGGCATTTGGTTAGATTCGATTCCGTCGTTTGAGTTCTTTATTGTCTGTATGAAACTATCGGAGAATATGGGCTACCGAAAGGCAATAAATACATGGACGCAAGTCGGAGTGCTGCATTTCAGTTACTGCCACTTCCGTTCTTATGGGGGAGTATACTCTGTTCAAAGGCTGCTTCTTCTGCTTGTGATCGTTGAATTGTAAACAATTCCTTTATCATTAGGACAGGAGTCCTTGACGCCGCACTTCAAGACAGCCTTGCCAAGATTTTAACAGGTAGCTCTATTAGGAGGTTAAGATAAGCTGTGGATTATATACAATGAAGAAACAGAAAATGTAAGAATTATATTATTTTGCTAGTCTCTACGTTTGCCAAATATTCGTCGGAAATATTTCATAGAGTAATTACCTGGATGCCAGAGACCGTTGTAGATACAGGCGCTTATGAATTGGAATTTGTTTTTTTATGATTTAGGGCATCTGACATGAACCCTATTTCTCAAGTGGTATTTGTGTTTCACCACACCTACCCCACTCGGAAAGCCTTAAAGCAGTCCTCTAATCCGTTTCTGAATAATTAATGCTACTTGAATTAAGTTTAGATCTGCAATGCTTTAGGCATTTGTATAGATTCTTTTAGTACAATTCTAAACAAGAACGTTTTATGTACCAGATGCTTTTCTTCAGATTTGAAGAATGTAATCAAGGGCCACCGAAATTGTCCTTTTAGTGATTCGACCCTTTACTTGTCAGCCCAGGAGTGTGAGCCACTGGTTAAGCTCTTAGGTATTAAACCAGGGATCGTAAAACGATGTTAAGGGCTGCTTTGGTTTCGCACCTTAAGGAGGAAAATATTGAGGTGCTTTTTTTCTTTGGGGTAATAACTGGCCCGAAACAGCTCTGATGTGTTAATAACCCTTAATGTTTTCTTAGTGAAACTGAAATACCCAACAGTACGATTTTGGGCAGATTTGTTTGATATTCACTTAAAATCGAAAGGACGTTCCATAGACGTTATTTTTTAAAGCATGGCCGTAGCGCTGCATTGCATTGCAGTTTTAATGTGAGCAACTCAAAGATGCAAGCAAGAATTTTCATCCCTCCAGTCTCACTTTTTTCAATCCTCGCCCTTTTGGCAGAGCACTTATTTTTCTTTTTAAGATTGGATATGCATAAATTTGCTTTTGTTCTCCAATAATTTGGGTAACACCTGTACACTTGCAGGCTTAGGGTGCTCTAAATTTGGAGAAGCTCCAAGTTGGGGCAGGGTGGGGTTGATGTAATATCTCGTATTCTGTTTGAAAGTCTCTAGTTGCGCATATGTTAACTTCATCCAATCATACTTTTAGCAAACGGCAGTGTCAATCGGTACAAATAAACTTTTCCTTGTGAATGCATCATTGTATTTGTTAGTTTACGTTTTCTGTCGATCGTTGGTGCTATGTTTGCTACTCAACATATTCGTAAGATAGAAACTTTCCGTGTGGCACTCGTTTAACTTCACTAAAATATACAATATAGTTTTGATGGTTTAAAGAAAGTGTATAAAACCTCTCATAACTCAGCTTAACGATACCGTTTTGGGTGTACATTACGAACCAAGACACCGGTTCGATTTTAGTTGCTACAACTTGCCGAAATACCTGCAGCCGAATAGCGTTATTCAGTTCTGCATTTTGCTTGCATAAGTGTAAAGTTCATGATATTGGCCCCCATGAGAATGACGGGGAATCGAACTTTGTCTTAGTACGTACAATACTACTGTACCTAGAACTTTATTTTAGCACAAGGTCCTCAAGGGTGCAAAACTGAATCTTCAACCAGACCTCATGCGTCTTTGGAAGCAAGATTCCTATTCTGTACCATGAGGTACCATCTTATGATATTGAATAAGTGGTGAACATGCGCCTCTCATGCCATGAGTTGAAGAATTAATGCACGTTCTAGGTCAGGGTTTTTGTTGTATGTGCGGCATCTGCTCACCATGTTTTCGGTGCGCAATTTTGACCCAGTGGCCCAGGTATGACGCCCTTCGCATGGGATCTCCTTTGAGTATTTTGATCAAGCCGATTGTTTTGTAAGATGATTGTCAGTTTAACTGCAGATCTTCACATTTTCCTCACATGACCCATCATTTGACCACGTTTAACCAACAAATAAGTTAATGTAGCTATTGCAAGTTTTAATGTTCGGAATTGAGCGAAGATTAAAAGGGACGTCTCTGCATTTTAGTGCCCTAGTAATCGCTGTACATCGTACGATTCCCATGCAATGATATTGTAGAAGGCCCTTGTTTCATTAGGAAAATTATCATCGGGGCGCCGACTGTGGTAGAGTAACCATCTGTACAAAATCATAGATTTAATTTTATTTGCCAAGCATTGGTTACATTTCTTCCCAGTTATCTTATCAAGAACACTCTACTCCGGGTTCGTATCGCATGAGTTGTCTAGATTCGCTTATTGTATTATCGAAAGGAGGCATTCGCATTGGCGAACTCAGAACGTTATGCAAGTCATGAGACTACCGATAAGGAATTTGAACATTTTTGCTGACGTCTACATAATGTAATGAAGAGACTACTAGTCAAGGGGCAGCTCGGATCGAACAGTCTGCTGCAGGACATGTATAATGGTAGCATTCCTATTTTAACTTTTAATTCGCAACCTTATCCATTTTATGATTTGACCCTGTCGTTCCAACTTCGCAGACAGGGGGAGAGGGGAGGGGGGTAGATAATCTTAAGTTCTGTGTTGTTTGCTATGAATGGACTAAGGGCTACAAAGTAAGTGACCGATTCTTTACCGATATGGCTCCTTGCAATGTTGTTGTGTGCCTTTCCAACGGGTTCCATGTGTATCAAGCGTAGGGATGGGGAGGAATATCTGTTAATATAGAATTTCTTAGTGTATGTTGTTCTAGTTGTAGTAAGCTGGTGTTTTAGGGTAAAGTTAGATTTAACAGAGACTAGCGAAGCTAATACTAACACGCCAATCTTGTACTTGTGTAAATAGTAACGATGGCTATTGTCCTTGGCATTCTAGTTGCGTCGCCATTTTTAAACATACCCATCGATGAATTGTTGGTGGAGGAATCTCGCAGGATCAAAATATATTATTCTCTCATTGAAATATCATGTTTTATGCCAAGCCTATAGTTCTTACATCTTGAAACTTCGGTTCTACCACTTGGTTTCCCATGTTCCAGGCATACGTTAGAGGCCGACGAGACTTCAGGGGAATTCGGGGTGGGGGGAGGGGGGGTGCGTAACCTTTATAAAAATCAGATTTTCAAATATTATTGTGGGGACTTTGCAAAATCAGCGGTAGTGCAACCTCAAGTTCAGAAGTAACGAATTTAAGAATCAGCAAGAAAGATTTGATTAAAATGAAAAGATTGTAAAGCGCAAAAAACTAGGGAATTACTACCCACCCGCCCTTTGCATAGGGGGTGTGGGCTGGGGCTGGTATGCTTTTCGGCCTTCTAGCAAGGATTGGATGTAGAATCTGTTCTCAGTCATGACAGATTAGTTCAGTGAACCTTATAAGAGTCTGTCCAATTGGGTGGCTAAACCTGTCTTGTGGCTTTTTTTTCTACCCGGTAGCTTAAGTTAAGGGGTATTGCTTAAGAGGCACCCCAGCTCCTTTTTCTTTATTAATTAGTCAGTTTGGTGGTTTTTCTGTTTATTAAGGGTGGTTTCAAAATCGGGCCCACTGCTTATCTGGGGTCTTTGATTCAGAGATTGCTGGTATGAAAACATTGGAAAACCTGGGGTAACGAAGTAAACACCTTGACATAGTACTTATAACGATCGTTTTTTATATCGAATTTTTCGTAGTATCAAGAGCTACACGGTACCGTAAGACCACGTAAAATGCGGCAGTATGTTGCAACTCAGAAACCAATGAAAACACACACCTTGCTGCTCGAACTAACCCGGTTTTTAAGGTGCGCATTTTTTTCGTTAGCACACTAGAACTTGCGTATTGTGACAAATGCGAACACTTCCCGCTACAGTTCTCATAATATAAAACATCGTATATTAAGAAGAACCAGATACTCTTCGCGGAAAAAAACATGTTTGCAGGCTAAATTTTTACCAGCAATTCTGGGCTCTATAAGGTGCCTACGTTACTAGGTATTGTTTTGGCAACTAAGAAATTTTTCACGTAATACCCGTTTCCAACAGCGCAGTTTATTCAGCACACGTAATGACGCTTCTGGACCCTACTTCCATCCTGCATATCGATTTTTAAGGGCTATTGAAATTCCGGTTTAAATCTTGTTTGACCAAGGCCGACTTCAAAAGCTTACAAGTTTTTAAAAAGTGTTGCGTACGAGAGCGTATTTGGAAAAAAAGCTCGTGTTGCCGAAGTCTACTGAAAATGTGCTGCATTAAAGATGTTATTTTGATGTATTTATGCATCTTGTAAAGTGTTATTTACTGGGTTCTTATCACAAAATGGCTGTCTGCACGAGGGAGACTCTTTAGAATGGAACTAAAACGCGTTTTTCCCGATGTGGTAGCACCTTTATAAACGATGGAAATAGTACGCTCCCGATTTCCGAGTAGGAGTTGTTTCGTTTAGGACAGGGCTATTTAATGTAGTATCTGTTCTCATTGAAGACAGATTCTTTCCATAATCCGTGGGAGGCGGTCCTAATTGGCGGTTGAGCCTGCCTCATGGCTTGCTTCTATGCCCAGTAGCCTACATTGAGGGGCGTCTATACCGGACCAGACATTTTTGGCGGTTAATAAGGAGAAAGTAACGCCAGATTTCGAACCAACCCAAGGCAATATTAAATGAGGAGCTTGAGACGTCACTCAAAACAGGACTTTTGCACTTGAACTTTTCAAATGAATGACAAAGCAGAGGAGCACTGAAGTCAGACTTGAACCCAGCCACTCGGGTTTTACTTCTGAGCCGCCCGTTGAATAGGCCTCTTCGATAGTTTTTCTGTTTATTTAGGGTAGTTTCAATGTCGGGCCCGCTGCTCATCAGGGGTCTTTGATTAAGAGACTGCCTAGTTTGGGAAAACTACGGTCGAGCCTGCCTAATGGTTTGCTTCTCCGCACGGTAGCCTAAATTATGGGGCGTTGCGCTGCCCAGTATTTATTAGTTAGCCTGTTTGGTGGTTTTTCTGTTTATTTTCGGTAGTTTCTTATCTGGGCCTACCGCTCGTTGGGAGTCTTTTATGGAGAGATTGCCAATTGAATAGTAGAGGTTTAGGAAAATACGAACTGTTTCATGATTTTTGGCGATTTGGCAAGCAGGAGTTCAGTATAAAAATTGGTACGGATAGAATCGAGCGGGGAGCTTGAATGGATTGCTCATCGTAAATTACGATGCTTCCTCACTTTTAAGAATAATTTGATAATTGCACAAAATAGCTAAAACATTATGTACTAGTACATTAGTATTAGTAGATAATGTTTTCGCTATTTCGTGCAATATTATTGTTTTGTACTACAAACAATAATTTGATTTTGCACTTGAGTACTCTATTGTGGTGCTAAAGAGATAGCATCTACATCTTGCCTTCAAAATGCAACGAAAAAATGCTGATTTCACCACTGAGTTGCTTGAAATAGACGGAAACAGGTTCGTTGCTCATGATCATAACTATCAAGACGGCGGGGATTATCTATTTCTAGTACTTTCATAGCCTGTGAGTGTCATTATGTTGCAATATATATACTTGAAACTGAATGCAATGATGTTAGAACTGCTAAACCTGGTACAGACAGTCAGAATCTCTTTAGTCCGGAATTATCTCCACTCAGGTTTTCCTGCACAAAATGCGTTCGCTGTTTTGGTGGCAATTTACGTATTTCAATTCGCCGCTTCCTGAAAGCAACAGCCACTTCAGAACGTAAGACTGACGTAAGCCTTTGTAGTTGGAAGAGGGGCATCAGTAATGAAAGCAAGGGTCAATACTGTCCGTATTTCTTACAAACAATTGTGAGGTAGATAGAGAAGAAAACAAGTCGAGATATCTGAAACAAGCTCTTGACAATCCAACAACGATAACTAAACATGGCTGAAGAAGAAGGTGTGACCACTGAACTATGAATAAAAGACTTTTTATATACAGTTCAGTGGGCATGACAAAACCTAACAATAACGAGGCCAGGTGTGTTCTTAAACGAGACTACACTATGATGTTCACTTAAGAAGTTTGAATTGTACACAGCTTCACTTTATCTAAATCGAAAGATTAATAGGTACGAGACATCTTTACGTTCTATTCAAAATTGATTTCTTAAGAATTGATGAACTTTTAGAAATTTTCATTTCGAGAGACTACGTGTTGCCCAATGGGGAAGAAGTCAGAGCGCAACCCATACAGCTACATTATCTACCTATTACAATAGCGTTAAGTGCAAGCTGTTCACGTTTCAATGGTTTTGTTACACTTTTTTCCATTGAAGTGCCACTAAATTATCAGTCGTGATTGTTCATTTATCAAATACCCTTTAAACAAAGGGCTACCTACGTCTACAGCCAAATGTCACACCTATAGGTGCACTAAATTTCGCATAATTAGACATTGTTGAACTAAACCCATATGCTATACGCTCACTAGAACTCCTAAGAACTGTTTAGCAAAATATGAGTGTGACTAACACAAAATGTAAAGGTAATAAAAATCGAAACTGATCATTTTGTGAAAAAAAAAAGCATGAGTTGACAATTGGAGATATCCAACCGAAGCCCAGTTTGTTCAGGCGTTTGGATATTTTTACCATATTCGAAGTGGTAAAATCCTACACTACGTGCCGTTTCAGGGATTGCTCTACAACGAGAAGCTCTTTAACGGAGTTTGAAATGCACTATGTCGTAATTTCAAGACGAAAGTAATTTATAGTCTCGTTACTTTGAACGTGTGTTTATAGACGCCAAAGAGAGTTGTACCTGATGGAGAAGTTTCAACAACACGTTTACCAAAAAACTAAAGTATGGGAAAAAGATGCTGGGTCGCTAATAGTGATTATACCCTTGAAAAATTGGTTTTCATTAAAAGCAAAAATTAAATTCTGTCAATCACAAGAGGTACAAATTTTCTAATACGGAGATGCTAAAGCAAATAACTTGAAGTCCGATGCATTTCTTCTAAACTATTTTGATCGTGACCCTTACGTGTATGGCCAAAGTATTTGCACATAGGTTGTATCGTAGCCAAGTAAAACAATTCACGATTAACAAAAGTTTATAAAACATGTTTGTCTTAGTTTAGTCCACAGTTTCCAGTATTATTCCTTTTCTGCAAATGTTCGACATACTTCGTAGAATTCAAGCAAAAAATATAATCATGTAATAATTTCAACTCATGTGATTGGCTGATAGCTAGCACTAGATTGAAAGATGGGATCCGCATGCTGATATGATCTCTTCATTATCTGATCAATTAACTGCACAATTCATTATGATGATGCAATACATTCTCCATGAAATCAAGAAACCGGTGACTCTTTTTTAACAATGCTAAACACTCATGTTGCCTTCTGATAATAGTCGAAGTACAGTCAGTTGGGACGATGACAAATTTGTTTAGGCGTAAAGTATTTTATGTAGCAATATGTATAGATTCCTGAAGAACATCTCCCCTACGATTTCCTTCAATATTATTGTAGTTAGAACCTCTTCTTTACAAATCATCAGCATCGTAAGTTTCGCCCTTTGAAGGGTTCATATTCTTCCCTCCTTAGTTCTTACATGGTAGTCAAGTTCCAAGATTTTAGCGTCGATTTTAGATTGAATACAATATGGTCATCTTGCCTCAGTCACTTTATCACTATTTGTTGCACACCGAAAGTGTCCTTGTTTCATTGTTTTCTAATGCACTTTGAGTCTTGTGGTCATACCATCAAGACGCTTTGCTAGGATTACAATTTTTACAGGGTTGCCAATATTTTGATGCTGCGTTTTGTAATATCGTTGCTCTGATATATTGCTCCGCCTATGCTAATAAAGGAAAGAATCGAGATTATTGTCAATGAAGAACTGGATATTATTTTTGTTCGTAGATATTCTGATGACTGCTTATAGAAACGTTCAATGAAAGACTAATATCATTGAAGATAAAAATAAAGGAAATTACTTTTAAGAAGAAAAAATCGTACGAAGACAATATCAAAGAGACTTCGAAATGGATTGAGCAAAGATCAAAGCTTGCAGTTAAAACATATATCTCAAAAAAGTATCGTACCAATACTATTGCCAGGACAAAGTATCGTTCTAATACTATCGCTGGAACCTCGAATGACTTCTTCTGCAATGTTCGAGAGGAAAACTCTCTTGTGAACGACGGTTCCTTATCATCCTCATCAACATTGAAGGCTGATAACTCTTACAAATTTCCCACTGATTTTAAAATTCTAGTAGCTGTAGAGCCAAAGATGAATGTAGATTTTTCTTGAAGTTGGATACCAAATTACGGTCCCTTCTAATAGTGTTTAACTTATCTCTGTTTCGGGGTGTTTTTCTATTATTTGATATTTGCTACTAGAGTCGCCACAATATTCAAGGAGAGTACCGCAACGGAAAATCGTACAACGGTAAATGTATCTCACCTGTGACACTTATCCTACTGTATAAAACTTATAGTTTTTATTCTATCATTTCCCTCTATGTCAGATACTGACCATGTGTTGACTCTTGTTTCCATCTGTTTGTCAGTTTACTATTTTCCAGTTTCTTCTAGTGAGTTATGCATATCAATTATTGGTTGGGCATTCTGTGGAAGTTCGTCACTGCAACATGCAATGACTCTACTTTGTTCTTTACAGATAGCCTAGCCTAATTTCCTTTTTTATTACGCATCCCTTTCAACTGATAAGAATTCTCCCACCTTAACCGCAACAAAACTTAAAGCCAGTCAACAAGGCCATTTTGTTTGGAGCTACAACTATTCTCGTATTCCTGTCTAACAGTCCTCGCTCAAAGCTCACTTTTCATCCATTTCAGGATACCAGCACCACATCTCAACAACTAAATTCTCTATGCATGCAGGGCGCTGATCTTACTTCTTGCATCCAGCTTGCATATCTAAAAACCGTTTCGCTCTTCTCAGTTCCCAACATCAAAAGCTTTACTTCTTTCTCTCTGAGACTGTATCAAATTTCAAGATTTAGTAACGCTTATATACTTTTTCTAGTCAACATCCTTTTTCTTTTCGTCACGAAATATTCTTTTGTTGACTCTACTTTTGCTCTTGTCATGATAAATACACCCCACTTTTTAATCCTAAGTTTCACCCTGGCATCCCTCCAAGATAATTACACTGTCGGAACTATCTCATTCATTTCCTGCTCTCTCTTACTAAGGATGTTACACTCATCCCTGAATAACTGGTGCGTTATCTTTTTGCACTCGTAGAGTGTGACCGAATTTAACCCTCCTTAACTTCTGCGCAAGAGGGGTTAATTAAGTTGCAAACAAAAGAGGTGACAAGCAGTCTCCTTAGACAACCCCTCTTCTTTTGTTTACATTCATTAAATAATTGCCACATGACGTCAATTTCACAGTTCATTTCTTTATGACTTTCGTTGATGCTCTCTTTTCCACAATAGTATTAGCTATTATCTAAGACCCAGGAATCGAGAACACATCAAAAGTCTTCTACTAACACTATCCAAAGATTAGTGTGTCTCCTTCTGTGGTCATTCACAATCGATCACTTTACACAAAAAGTTTATGCTTTATCGCTCTACTCGTTTTTCTACACATTATCTGTTAGTTGGTTACTAATCATTGGTCTCTAGAAATTCATAAACTGCATTGGATATAATTCATGTAAAAAGTTTCAACGTATGTAATAACCGGCAGAGACATTGTTACCTTTTTTGAATAATTTTGGCATGCAATGGTTTTACCAGTGGTCACCAGCTTGGAAATCCTAATCTCATTATTTATTAAGTCATTCTTTTACTTATCTATTCTACCATGCAGCGTTTAAAAAAATCTTTCCAGCCAATATCATTGCACTCCATCAAGCCACTTCATTTCCAACTGGCCATCTTTATGGACTTATTGCATTACCATTACCTTGTCATGCTTACGTCATTTTCCTTTTCCCTGTCGATTTTAGTTCCCAATTTCCTTATATATTCAACAACTTAAATATGTTCTATCTCATTGTTCCAAATGTTTATTCAATAGATTTTGCTCTCTTTTGTGTCAGGTGACTAATTGCCGCAACGTTAGAATTCAATTGTTCAATTGTCGGTAAACCCATATCTGATCCTGTTGAAACAGTCTATCAAACTGATACTGTTCAACACTCTCTCTCTCTCTCTCTTCGCATCTCTTAACTTTCTTAGATTCAGCTTGCAGCCGTTGTCTCAGGTCCTCTTATATTAACTTAAAATGCATTTCTTCTTAAATCCGTATTTTGTTTCGAGTTTGTTTTTATCCCTTTTCCTTAACTCTTCCATTCGCTTATTTTCCAAAATATTGATATAACCCTGTAATTCCTTAATGGGTAACGTTATCCTTCTTGTCCATCAAGTTTTTCATTTTGTTTCTTTTTGCTAGGGCTGTTTTGATACCTTTTCCATCATTCAAGTAGATATTACAGGCCGTTATTAGATCTGTGTTTCACTATTTCATATTTAGCATAATGTTGTCCTTTCCGACATTCTTCCTAAATAATGCTCTATTGTCCTTCTTGAATCCTTCAATCTCAACATCAAGATTTTATCAATTATTTTAATGAGTAGATCAGTTCCTTAGTCAAAAAACAAACTCGGGAATCAAGTCTAAATTAGTACTCTGCTGAGGTCTGCTAGCAAAACTATCAAAAGATGTTTTTACTACTGCACTAGTTTTTGTCTTCACGAAGAATAATTCTTTTGGGATTCTCTCCCACCACAGTCTCGCCTATACTAAGAATTTCATCCTCTATTCTCTAAAAGCTCACCCGTTACTCCTATACGAGCCTCTTAACTTTCAGTTTTTGGATCGTAAAGTAAACTGTTACCGAGAGAATGAAAAAGCTCCACAGTCATTACTAGTGACCCTATAACATGGCTCCATCGTCTCTTATCTAACGACTTGTTTACTCTACTGTTACAGAACTCATTTCCACTGAAAGGAGTAAAGCGCTCTTGAATTGTTTGCGGTCGTATGTCCCTAATTATGTACAGTGGACTCTCTCTATCTCGAACTCGCAAGGGACCAAAAAATTTGTTTGAGATAGAGAAAGTTCGAGATAAAGAAAATTACTGGGAAAAACAAAATTTTTACTTAAAAAACAGGTCGGGCTAATGAGGGTTAATGTAGAAGTAAAAGGCTTCAAGTTTAGATGCGAACCCTCCCCACGTTGGGAGAGTGGCCAAGGCGGGTTTCCGCGCCCCATCCGGGTAGGTTGCGCGAGGCGGCTGGTAACAGCCGTCCCAGATGAATGGCCATCCAGCGCTGGGCTTACGGGCCCCGCGTGGACAGAACCCGGCTTACAGACCGCCCGACCCGCACGTTTGCCGCCTTACGTAAAATTATGGACCCCGCGACGGCCTTCCGCCAACGATGCAACATCATCGTCATCTGCCCGACACAAAAGATAAACCGGTCTGCACTAAACCCCTGTGAACGATCTCGCTGTGAGACACACCTTGGCGCGCCGCGGCCATTCCAACCATGGGTTGGCCGGGAGGGGTTATGCTTCGAATTCAGAACCTGTCGAAACGGTTCGGCGCCGTCACCGCCGTCGATACTGTGAACCTGACCATTCCCGCCGGCCAGATGCTGGGTGTCATTGGGCGCTCGGGCGCCGGAAAATCGACGCTTCTCCGCATGCTCAATCGGCTGGCGGATCCTTCCGATGGCAGCGTCCGCTTTCACGACAATGAGATCACCGCCCTGAAGAGCAAGGCGCTTCGCGACTGGCAAGCCGATTGTGCGATGATCTTTCAGCAGTTTAATTTGGTCCCGCGTCTGGACGTCCTGACCAATGTCATGCTCGGCCGCCTCAACGCCATCGGAACGGCGCGCAGCCTGTTCAAGCTCTTCAGCGATGATGAGCGTATGGAAGCGTTTCTGGCCCTGGAGCGATTGGGGATCGAACAGACGGCCCTTCAGCAGGCAGGGACGCTTTCCGGCGGACAACAGCAACGTGTCGCTATCGCCCGCGCGCTGGTTCAGAAGCCGAAACTCATCCTGGCCGACGAACCGATTGCGTCGCTGGACCCGCTCAACGCCAAGCTGGTTATGGATGCCCTGCAAAGGATCAACCAGGAAGACGGCATCACCGTTGTCTGCAATTTACACACGCTCGACACGGCCCGCGCCTACTGCGAACGCATTGTCGGGATGAGCCACGGAAAGATCGTCTTCGACGGCGGCCCTGGCAATCTGACGACCGAACAGGCGCGCGACATCTATGGCGCCGACCAGGAATTTAACGAAGCCACAACCTCCACTTCGATAGCGCAGCCGGACGTTTCCGTGCCGCCCAAGAAAAAAACGGAGGTTCCCAATACCGGCGGCCTTGAACCGGCGGTTGCCGGGAAAATCGCCAGTCTCTGAAAGGGGATGGAGATGGCGAATGCCCCGGAAAATGGCGCGGACCGCGCCAGAAATCAGCGAACATCATGTTTCGAAATCAACAACCGAAAGAGTGAGAGAGGTATACCATGAAGCTAAATCGCATTGCGACCGCCGTCGCTGCCGCCGCTTTCATGACCGTCGCGGGCGTCGCCCAGGCGGATGGTATCAAGGAATTCCGCATTGGCCTGCTAGGGGGTGAAAACGCCAATGATCGCCTGCGCGCCAACGAATGCCTGCGGGAAAAGGCCGAAGCCCTTCTAGGCGTCCCGACCAAACTGTTCGCGCCGGCCGACTATAACGGTGTCATCGAAGGCTTGCTTGGTGGAAACCTCGACATGGCCTGGCTCGGCGCGTCCGGCTACGCAAAAGTCTATCTGTCGGATCCCGAAGCGGTCGAGCCCGTTCTCGTCAAGCTCAACACGGATGGTTCCTACGGTTACTATTCGATCGGCTTCGCGCGGGTCGATTCCGGCATCTCGAACCTAGATGATATGAAGGACAAGGTTTTCGCTTTCGGCGATCCGAACTCGACCTCCGGCTATCTGATCCCATCGATTGAGATTCCTCAGAATGGTTACCCGATGGATCCGGGCAAATACTTCTCTGACGTCAAATTCACGGGTGGCCACGAACAGACCATTGTCGCCGTCTTCAATGGTGACGTGGATGGTGGCGTGACCTGGGCCGATGGCCTTGGTGCCTGGGAAGAAGGCTTCAATAGCGGCGCGCTTCGCAAGGCGACGGATGCTGGCTTGGTCGACATGACCGAAATTCGTGAAATCTGGCGGTCGAACGTCATTCCCGAAGGTCCGATCGTGCTGCGCAAAACGCTGCCGATGGACACCAAGCTGAAAATGACCGGACTGATGGCCAGTTTGGAATCAACCGATCCGGAATGCGCCTATGGCGTCATGGCCGGTGAAATCATGGCCATCGCGCCGATCGACCACAGCGCTTATGTCAGTGTGATCGAAGCCCGAAAGGCCAAGATCAAGAACTAAGGCTTCTGGTCTTCCAAACACCGCCGGGCGCAATCGGGTGCCCGGCGGTGATTTGATATCCCCCTCCGTTTCACGCCTCGCCAGACAGGATATAAGATGTCGACCGTAGTCGCGCGCCTGCACGCCGACTTTGCCGCTATGGAGCGGCGCCGGCGCCTTTACACGATGCTGTTCATCATTGTCTCGATTGCCATCTTCATCGGAGGGTTCACTGCAGCCGAAGAGATGAACTCCGGCGGCTTCATCCAAGGCCTGTCAAAGTTCTTCGACTACCCCGCTGAAATCGTCCGTGAAAGTTTTCAGTCCGATGAGTGGTTCAGTCTGTTCACCGGATTCGTCCCGGCGATGATCGAGACGATCAACATGGCCGCGGTCTCGACAATCTTCGGTGCCGCGGGCGCCCTGGTTCTGGCATTCTGCTCTTCCCGTAACCTGGGTATCGTACGTTGGGTCATCCCGATATCCCGGCGTTTCATGGACATCACCCGGGCGTTTCCGGAACTTATCATCGCGCTGTTCCTGATCTTCATACTCGGCGCAACACCGGTCCCGGCGATTATCGCTGTCTCCTTCCACACCGCGGGTGCACTCGGAAAACTCTTCTCCGAGGTCAACGAGAACATCGATCGCAAACCACTAGAGGGGTTGCGCTCGACCGGCGCGACATGGCTGCAACGCATGCGTTTCGGTGTCCTGCCGCAGGTTCTGCCGAACTATTTCAGCTATGCCTTGCTGCGCTTCGAGATCAACATCCGCGCCTCCGCCATCCTAGGCTTTGTTGGCGCCGGCGGTATCGGACAGGAACTCCGTAAGGCAATCAGCTGGGGCGACGGCGCGCAGATTTCCGCCCTCTTCATCCTACTATTCATCACCATCATGGTGATCGATCAGTCCTCCTCCCGGGTCCGCCACCGTCTGGTCGGCGGCAGCTTCCAAACCGTTTGAGAAGGGAGCAACAGGAATGAGCGCCATTACCCACGAAGCCGATCGCCTGAACCGGGATTTCCACGATGTCCTGCGAGCCTCCCGCCGCGCCGCATTCTGGCCGATTGCCACGCTGTTAATCGTCATCTTCTATCTGATCTACGCTTGGTTCGCCTTCGACATCCCGGGGCTGATCGAACGCGCGCGGCTGGATCGCGGTGTCATTCTGGCCGTCGACAGTTTCGCCCACAAATATCATGTCACGCGAACGGCCCGCGACGGCCGGTTCACGGTAGATGTCGAGGGACAACGCGGTACCGTCCTGGACGTACCGCCGGACTGGGTTGCCATTGACGATGGTCGTGCCGACGTCGATCTCGGCGACGGCTACCACGTTTCCCTGCAGGAAGGCCTTGTTGAATACACAACACCGGGCGGACGGACCTACGAAATCAGGATTGAGGACAAAGAAGTCACGATCGATGGATATCGTTCCTTCCTGGATCATGACCGCTATCTCTATATCCCGCCGGGTGCGAATGCCGATACGGGCGCCATCGGCCTTGAGGAGCTGAAGCGGCTGAATGTGCTTCCCCGGGGATCTTCATTCACGGCGAAAAAATTTGAGGTCAGGCCGGTTACCTTCAAACGCCTCCAAGTGACCGCCGGCCGAATTCAAGTCCATCGCTACTTCTTCGGCTGGGAATATTTCTGGTTCGCCCCCCGATCGCCACTTAGCGGCATGTCGGCTGGCCAAATCTGGGACCTGGTATTCTCCGGCGACCGGATTGATCCGGATCGATCCAATGCCGCCTTTGTCTTCCTGGAATTCTGGCGTAACCCCGACTGGCAGCATGGGGAGGTTTTCATCGCCCTATTGGAGACCATCATCATGGCGCTGCTGGGAACCGCTATCGCTGCCGCCGTCGGTCTGCCCCTCGCCTTCGCCGCCGCCGCAAACTTCAACCCGGTCTTTGTAACCCGAATGGCCGTACGACGCCTGTTCGACTTCCTGCGTGGTATCGATCAGTTGATCTGGTCCCTCATCTTCATCCGTGCCTTCGGGCTGGGTCCGATGACCGGGATGTTGGCAATCGGTTTCACCGATACAGGGACGCTCGGTAAACTGTTCTCGGAAGCGATCGAGAACATCGACAACAAGCAGGTGGAAGGGGTCCGTTCCACCGGCGCCGGTCCGATCCAGCGCTACCGCTTCGGCGTTATCCCGCAGATCCTACCCGTCTTCGTTTCACAGACGCTCTACTATCTGGAATCCAACACCCGTTCGGCGACCGTCATCGGTGCGTTGGGCGCGGGTGGTATCGGCCTGAAACTGGTCGAGACCTTGCGAACGGGCAAGGACTGGGAAAATACCTTCTACATCATCATCCTGACCCTGATGGTCGTCATCGCCATGGATATCTCGTCCGGATGGCTCCGCCGGAAACTGATCGGCGCGGACGAACACGGATAGGCGTCATGCCCTCTACCGTACCGGTCAGTGGATGAGTTAATGTCTCGGAGCAGTAACGTATATAGCGGTTAGGCAGAGCCCTACCTAAAGCTCTCAGGACCGGTCAACGCATCCCGATCGCCGACATGTAGGTTTCCAGCAGTTCGTCTTCTTCCCGGCGTTCCTGGTCGTCCTTCTTTCGCAGGGAGACGATCTTGCGCATGATCTTGGCGTCGAAGCCTTGACCCTTGGCTTCGGCGTAGACTTCCTTGATATCATCGGCGAGAGCTTTCTTTTCTTCTTCCAGGCGCTCGATCCGTTCGATGAAGGAACGCAGACGCTGGCCGGTGCTGTTGCCCGCCTCTTCGCTTGCCGTTTCGCCGGTGGTGGGTGTGGACATGCCGCCGATTTCCGCCATGGGTGCTCTCCCAACTGAAATGGATTTTCTTGAATGATGTGTGGCACGGCGGTTCACCGAGCCATCCTCGCCACGGGCCTCGGAACCTATCCCGCATGCCGGCCCGCATCAAGCGGCCAGCCCCACCAAACTCATGGAAATTTGATACAGCAAAAACAAATCCTATTCGGACTTTTCCCAGTACGGCTCCAATTCCTGGAACTTGCCCCAAAGCGCGTTGAGATGCTCAAGGCCATCCGACACACGCGCCGCGAAGGTCTGCTCGATCAGGCTGACGGCCGCGGCATCCTTGGGATCGCCAGCTTTGGAGATCTGCTCGACGAGCCCCCTGGCGACGACCGCATCGTTCAAAGCCCCGAGGCAGTCCTGCAATTTCTTGGTGGTTGAAATCGTCGGTTTGGCATCGCGACCGTGCAGCGGCCTGAAAAATTCCGCCGCATATCGAAACTTTTTAAGCTCGATCCGCAAGGCATGTTGGTCCGGTTCCGGTAGGGCGCGGGGATCGTCGCCCGCCAGATCGCAAACCGATGCCAAACGGTCTGCGAGCAGGTCGCGGGCGAACTCCATCGCCGGTATCTTGCGCGCCGCCGGATGATTGGTGAATCCAAAACCGATCAGCCCCAGCTGCAACTTCGTGTAGGCGACTGAATGAATAGTGGCCCGTGCCTGATCATACGCATCACGCCTCGCGGCACGGCCACGCTTTCGGAGCGCTTTCAGCCTCCCATCGTCCGGGTGCGCCGCCACCAACGGGTCAAACGTTTCCGTCAGGAACACGTCCCAGTCCCGGGCCGGCCCGAGCGCGTCCTGCGCCCATCGAAGCCGCTTCACGAGCCGACGGCGAGGCTTGTCCTTCAGCACGGGACGAAAGGCAGAAAGCAGAGCGCGCGATCGCCTTACCGCGATACGTGCTTGGTGAACGCCCTCCGGATCGCTGCCATCAAGCACCACCGCCTCGTTGGCGAAGAGCTGACCGGTCGCCTCCCCCACCATCGCAACGAGTGCGCCCCAACTGCTGTCGGTCGCATCAAACTCAGCATCACGAGCCCGCACCGGCTGCTGCATTCCGCCCATGAATAGTCGGTAGCCGCGCGCCGCCTTGGTATCGTCGAGGACACGGAAATCCACGCGCTGCAACAGAACTTTTGTGAAAGTCAGCAGATCCTCCACGCACCCCGACTTGAGTTCCAGTTCGGCTTCGTGCACCGGGATTTCCTGTTTTCCGGATCGGACAGTGCCCCGATCCAGGGCCAGCTCTATAATGCTGCTCCCTTCCGCGATATCCCAAATTGTGCGTTTGATGTCAGTGATGAAAACCGGCTGAAGTGCACGATCCCCGACAAGCCGTTCAACCGTCTTCCGCGCGACGGGGTCGTCGATCAACGCGAGATCGGGAACGGAAGCCTTGGTCGGCACATCGAACTCAACCCGGGTTTGCAGCCCAGCGCCGCCGCCTGACGCCCCCTTGAGCACCTTGGCCTTGAGGGTTTGGACTCTGCCCCGCCCTTCCTGACGAATGCGCAGCGCGGCGCCGGCCTGTTTCAGGTCAAGGTCCGGCGTATCGAAATAGACAGCGAACAAAGAGCGGCTTCTGGCGCGCCCTAGCTTCCGTTGATGAATCGACCGATCGCGACGCAACACGCTCTCAGCCTCGGCCGTCATCAGCAGCTTAAGTTCTATTTCCCGGGTGCCCATGGCGGCACACTCAAAAGCGCCGTCATGGTTCGATCAAACGGAAAATGAAACGTCACCAATGTTTAATATATCTGAAACAAACGCTGTCAGAGCGTTCCCGGGAACCCACCGCCATCTATTAATAGATTCTGTCCGGTGATGTATCCGGCGTGCGCACTGCACAAAAACGCGCATGCATGGCCGAATTCGGCCGGTGTTCCGAACCGACCAGCCGGGTTGGCGTCAGCCATTTGGCGCGCGACCTCGTCAATATCAACCCCCAGCTTCTCGGCACGCCCGGTCATCGTGCCACGCAGCCGGTCGGTATCGAACGGCCCCGGCAACAAACCGTTGATCGTGACGTTGGCCCGGACGGTTTCCCGCGCCAGCCCGGCGACAAATCCCGTCAACCCGGCCCGCGCACCGTTGGAAAGACCGAGGATGGCAATCGGAGCCTTAACGGCGGAAGAGGTAATGTTCACGATCCGACCGAAGCGCCGTTCGATCATGCCGTCGACAACAGCTTTGATCAGCATGATCGGGTTCAGCATGTTGGCATCGACAGCCGCGATCCAATCGTCGCGATCCCAATCGCGAAAATCGCCGGGCGGCGGGCCACCGCAATTGTTGATCAGTATATCGGGATCCGGGCATGCTTCCAAAAGCGCGGCCCGCCCCTCGGCAGTGGACAGATCGGACGCCACGGCCGTTACGGATACGCCATGAGCCTGTTGGATTTCCGACGCGGTCTGCTCCAGGGTCGCCTGGGTGCGGGCATTGATGATCAGATTGCAGCCTTCCGTCGCCAACGCTTCAGCGCAACCACGCCCCAAGCCTTTCGACGCCGCGCAAACAATTGCTGTTTTGCCCCTAAGCCCGAGATCCATCGCGAGTCTCCATTTCTCTTGCTTCTCTTGTTTCTCGCCGCGAACCCTATGCTTCCGCCGTTTGGATGTCGAGTTCGGCTAATACGTCCCGCGCAAGCGAAACCGTGATGGCCTTGCGCTTGGACAGGCCGGCTTTGTCCAGCGCCGTCACGATCCTGCGCGCGGCATCGAAACTGCGCGGCATTCGAACCAGTAAGTAAGAAAGCACGTCGGGCGGCACACGCAGTTGCCGGTCGGTGAACAACTTCATCATCACCGGTCCGAGCAACTCGTCTTCCGGCGCCAACAGTTCAGCCGCCGAAGCGCCCGCAATCCTGGATTTCAAATCAGCCGGCCCAATATGCCATCGGCCCGGCGCGGTTCGGGTGGCCAATAGCAAGTGCCCGGAGCGATCGCGCATCATGTTATGGAGATGAAGCAGCGCGATCGGATCCGGCGCCATATCGGCATTATCCACGGCAACCGCCATCGCGTCTCCGACATGTGCGTCCAGACCCTCCACGGACAAGCCCCCGGCGTCGAGGACACGTGCCCCGGCTTGCGACGCCCAAACCGCCAGCAGATGGCTTTTTCCGCATCCCGGTGGCCCGAAAAGAACCAGGGCGGGGCCCGGCCAATCCGGCCATAGATCGATCCATGCAATGGCCTGCCGGTTGCTCGGCGCGATCAAAAAGTCCTCGCGCCCACGGGCAGGCCGATGCGGCAGGTCGAGCGTCAGCTGTGCGGCTGCGGGCATCCGGTTACCATTCCGCCAAGATGTGTTTCATTGAGACCGGCGTGTCACCGTCCAGACGGCGTCTTCTTCCGAGTAAATCAAATCAAGCCCGACCTGAGCCAAGGCGACAGTCAGTTTCGCCTCGTCGCCCACGAAGGTCAGGCCAACCTGAGCCTCATCGATCGAAAGGCTGTTAAGAATAACATCGCTGACCGGCGGCGCGGCCGCCAGTCCCCGCCTCACCGCAAGCCAATCCGACAAACCGGACAGCGGTGCGATAACGTCGATGGTCTGGCTGCCGAGATCGAAGCGCAGCAGATTTTCACGTTTCCAGGCGAACTCCAAGGCCTGGGAGATCTGCGCGCCAACGTCCCTGAGGAATAGGCGCAGGCGCTCCCGCGCGACTTCCGTCGGGTCCTTCGTGCCATCACCTGCAGCCTCGGAAGCGGTTTCCGGCGTCTCCAGATAAGTTCCCACAAAGGAGCGCCCGCCCCACCCTGGACCGAACACCGTCACCCCGACATCGGCCTTGCTGACTTCCTCGGGCGTGGTTGAGAGTGCCACGGTCGTCACGATCGCCCCGGCGGTGCTGTACCGCCGTGCGAGCGCGCTCAAGGCATTAAGGTCGCCGGCGATGGCGCGCTCGGCGTCAATCGCCGTCATATCCGCGAGATCGCCAAGCGGCGGTACGATGGGCACCATGCCTTCCGACGGTGGTTGTTCCGCCCAGGCGTCAAGCCACGGATTGCCGTCCTGCCAGAGCACGTCGCCATTCACGGTGCGCAATACCGGCACGACGAGCAAGCGCGGGCTCACAGTTTCGACATAGGCAATGCCTGACTGTCGGAAGAGATCGCGTACGGCGCGGGCCTGGAACCGGACGGCCAAGGTCGCGATATAGCGTCCGCCACCAAACTTCTCCGCCTCGATCGCCACATCCCGTAGCAGGAACTCAAGTCGATCGGGGCCAATGATCGGCAGTCGTGATTTGTCCTCCGGCAAGGTCAACCTGGCGAAGAGTCGCGTCAATGCCTGCCGTTTGGCGACAGCCAATCCACGTTCCTTCGCGAGTGCATCGCTTTCAGCGGTCTCGTCCACCTCAATCCCGCCGATCGCAAAAACATCATAACCCTGGGCCAGGGAGTGTTGCGGAACGAAAGATATAGCCACGACGATCAGAACCGCCGCCAAGGGCAGTCGGCTGACGATCATTGATTTGAAAATTTCCAAACGCCGAACCGACGACATTGCAAACCGCTTCCTGTCCAGTACAAAGGCGCCAACGCATCATCGAGCACCCATGCTCGTTATAACCCGCCCGGTCCGGGTCCTACCAGACCGAGATGCGTTCGTGGTCGGGCAAAATGTGAATGGACAGGATGTCCGATAAAGTTGGCGATATGACGGCAAAAGAAAACGGCCCGCGGGCCAACCGCCTTACCTATCGGGATGCGGGTGTCGATATCGATGCCGGCAACGCCTTGGTAAACACGATCAAACCGCTCGCCCGATCGACGTTCCGGCCGGGAGCCGATGGCGAACTCGGCGGTTTCGGTGGTCTATTCGATCCCAAGGCGGCGGGATATTCCGATCCGGTGATGCTGGCCGCGACCGATGGCGTCGGCACCAAGCTCAAACTCGCCATCGACGCCGACAAGCACGACACGGTGGGAATTGATCTGGTCGCCATGTGCGTCAACGACCTCGTCGTTCAGGGTGCCGACCCCATAGTATTCCTGGACTACTTCGCCTGCGGAAAGTTGGAGTTGGGTACGGCGGAGGCCGTGGTATCCGGAATAGCCGAGGGATGTCGACAGGCCGGTGCAGCACTGATTGGCGGCGAGACAGCCGAAATGCCGGGCATGTACGCGGATGGCCACTATGACTTGGCCGGTTTCTCCGTCGGCGTCGCGGAGCGGAATCGCTTAATTGACGGATCGAAAGTCTCCGAAGGTGACCATTTGCTGGGCCTCGCTTCGAACGGCGTACATTCCAACGGCTTCAGCCTGGTCCGGAAAGTCGTGTCTCTGGAAGGGTTAAGCTGGAAAGATCCAGCCCCGTTCGATTCGGGCACGACCCTTGGCGAGGCCTTGCTCACCCCGACCCGAATCTATGTGAAACCTCTTTTGAACGCGCTCAAGGCTGGTGGGGTTCACGCCCTGTGCCACATCACCGGTGGCGGATTCTATGAGAACCTGCCGCGCGTTCTGCCGACAGGGCTCGCTTGCCAAATCGAAAACGGAAGTTGGCCATACACACCTGTCTTCCGCTGGATTGAGCGAGCCGGAGGCATCGCGCGGAATGAAATGTTGCGCACTTTCAATTGCGGCATCGGCATGGTCGCGGTGGTCTCGGATGACCAGGTAGATGAAATCGCGGACCTATTGGAAGCGGAAGGGGAAACCGTCCATCGGATTGGACGAATCACTCGCCCCTGGCAAGACCAGCCCGTAAGCTTTGTCGATTCCGGCTTGGGGAGCTAACGAGATGGTATCGGGTGTCCGGAAGCGGGTCGCGGTGCTGATCTCCGGTGGCGGTACAAATCTACAATCTCTGATCGATGCTTGCGCATCGCCACGATCCCCCGCGGAAATCGTTCTCGTCCTCTCGAACCGATCCGGCGCCTTCGGCCTCGAGCGCGCAAAAAAGGCAGGCATATCGACAGCCGTTGTTGATCACCGGACTTACAACAGCCGGGAAAACTTCGACGACGCCCTGCAAAACTGCCTGGAAGCCGCAAAAATCGACATAGTTTGCCTTGCCGGCTTCATGCGTATTTTGACACCCGGGTTCGTAGCGGCTTGGCGCGACCGGATGTTGAACATTCATCCCTCGCTGCTTCCCGACTATCGTGGACTGAATACCCATCAACGGGCTCTCGACGACGGAAAATCGGTTCACGGCTGTACAGTGCACCTGGTCCGCCCGGATCTCGACAATGGCCCGATCCTGCTCCAGGCGGAGGTTCCGGTACTTCCGGATGACGATGCGGACATATTGGCGAAACGGGTGTTGTTTCGAGAGCATGAAATTTACCCGGCCGCGCTCTCGCTGCTCGCGGCCGGTCGGATCCGGGTCGAACAGGAAGTCGCCTTTATCGACGGACAGCCGGGGCCACAACGCCTGACAATTGCAAGGTAGCACGTCTAAACAACCGCAAACGCCCTTGAGCCAGGACGTTGCATGAGTAAAATAACCCTCGCTCGGAACGGGCACCTTGTAAGATGTCGCGCCACCCTGGCGCCTAAAGGAATATGGCCATGGAAGAACTGCAATTCACGGCGTCGCCGCGCGAGCAACTGGACACTTGGGCCCGGGTAAAGGGCATCATGGTCTGGTCGGTCGTGTTGATTGTCATCACCCTGTTGGCGCTCGCTTTTTTCCTGGTCGACTAAATTCCCGTCGAATGTTGCCGGCTTAGTGCTCGTCGGCGAACAAAAATACCGACATCCCGATCAACATGTTCACGGGTTCTCCGGGCTCCGAAAGGGGCGCGGTGATACGTTGTACGCGGTAGATATCGGGATCGGACGCCATTAGCGGCGGACCATCGTAAAGCGTTACCACGCCTTCATTCGCGATTTTCCGGGCTTCCGCTTCCAACCCGGAATCTTTGAACGCCGGAAATGCCTCATCGACCCACTGTCCGGTGGGATCACTGCCCAGCCGATCAACGACCGCGGATCCCAACAGGCGATACCGCATTCTGAAGGGGTCGTGAAAAACATCCGTGATCCATACCGCCGGCAACAGGCGCGGTATATCCAACGGATCGATCCTACCTCTCGGCGGTACCACCAGGCCGTTATCGGACTTGGCCAACCAATACTCGGCAAATTCCACGATTTCCCGGCGCATCAGAACGCCCGGCGCTGCTTCACCGAGATACCGAAACCGGGTACAAGGCGGCAATGGCGCGGTCGTCGCCGACCGCGCCGCACTGGAGCTGCCCGGTGCGCATTTGGAGCTTGGGGACAGGGCGGCAATCCTTCTCGAACATCACCGATCCGATTGTCGAGTACCCTGCCCCTCATTACGACACGAACCCCACCAATCCCCGGGACTTCGGTCGTCGGATACTCAAAATTCAGATCAGCCGGCTATTTCCGCGCCAGAGAAGAAGTAAGCGATCTCAATCGCCGCGTTCTCGGGCGAATCGGAGCCGTGGACCGAATTGGCCTCGACCGATTCACCATAGGCCTTCCGGATCGTGCCTTCGTCCGCGTTCGCCGGATTGGTCGCGCCCATGACTTCACGATTTTTCAGGATGGCGTTCTCGCCTTCCAGAACCTGCACGACCACCGGGCCGGACGTCATGAACTGCACCAGATCGTTGAAGAAGGCGCGCTCCCGATGAACACCGTAGAAGGTTTCCGCCTGCTCGCGGGTCATGTTGATGCGCCTTTGCGCGACGATTCGAAGACCCGCATCCTCCAGCATCGCGTTGATCTTGCCGGTAATATTGCGGCGGGTCGCATCCGGTTTGATAATCGAAAACGTCCGTTCGAGAGCCATTTCGTGCACCTTCTACTGCGTTAGATTGTTCGTCTTGGATCGTCCGCCAAACCTGATCGCCAATCGGTGGCGCCATATCTATCAAGGCGGGGTATGTCCTGTACCGGGCGCGGGTTATAAACAAGCGCCCCACCCCCTACAAGCCCTTCACCCAACGGTCGTGACGTGCTAACCCGCCGCGTCATGTTGATCCTCAAAGACATCACCTGCCGGGCCGGCGGCCGTATTCTTCTGGATGGAGCATCGGTTCAGATTCCCGACGGGCGGCGGGTCGGTTTCGTCGGCCGGAATGGTAGCGGCAAAACCACGCTGCTCCGCCTGATCCTCGGTGAAGCGGCACAGGAAGCGGGTGATATTCATATCGGCGCCAGGCGTCGGGTTGGATCGGTGGCTCAGGAAGCTCCTTTTGGCGACACGACACCTCTGCAATCCGTTATCGCCTCCGACCGCGAACTCGCCAGCCTGATGGCAGAGGCGGACAATGAAACCGATGCCTCCCGCTTGGCGGATATCCACGCCCGTCTGTCCGATCTGGACGCACAACGTGCCGAAGCGCGAGCAGCCCGGATTTTGGACGGGTTGGGTTTTGATGAAACTGACCGAAACAGGCCACTACACGAGTTTTCCGGCGGTTGGCGCATGCGGGTCGCGCTGGCCGGCGCCTTGTTTCAGGAACCGGACATCCTGCTGCTGGATGAACCCACCAACCATCTGGACCTCGAAGCCTCACTTTGGCTCGAGGGCTACCTTTCCAGCTATCCCCGCACCCTCCTGATCGTCAGCCATGATCGTGGCCTGCTGAATCGCGTACCTCAGGAAATCCTTTACTTGGATGACAGACGTCTGACCCTCTATTCAGGGAACTACGACCGTTTCGAACGCACGCGCGCCGAAGCCCTTGCTCGCCGCTCCGCTCTGTTCGCGCGCCAACAGGAACAGCGCCGGCGTATCCAAAGCTTTGTCGATCGCTTTCGCTACAAGGCATCGAAAGCCCGCCAGGCTCAGTCCCGCGTAAAAATGCTGGAGCGTATGGAGCCCATCGCGGCCGCAGCGGAAGACCAATCGATTACCTTTGCACTTCCCGAACCAGACATCCTGCCCCCACCGATCATCACGATGGAGGATATCGCCGTTGGATATACGGATGGTACCCCCATTCTCAGCCGCATCAGCCTGCGTGTCGACATGGACGATCGGATCGCCCTGCTTGGCGCCAACGGCAATGGCAAGACGACATTACTCCGGGTACTGGCCGAACAGCTAGGCCCACAGTCCGGTAAGCTCCGACGGTCCTCCAAACTGGAGGTCGGCTATTTTGCGCAAAACCAGATGGAGGAATTAGTACCCACGCGGAGCGCGTTGGAGCATCTGCAGGCCTTGGAGCCGATGGCCATCGAAACCAAGCTGCGGGGCCATCTTGGCCGGTTCGGGTTTCCGCAGGACAAAGCCGACACAAAGATCGCCAACCTGAGTGGCGGAGAGAAAGCGCGGCTGGCGCTGGCGGTCATCTGCCGTCGGCGCCCGCACTTGCTGCTTCTGGATGAACCGACCAACCATCTGGATATTGATGCCCGCCAAGCCCTGGTTCAGGCATTGGCCGACTATTCCGGTGCGGTCATTCTGGTCAGCCACGATCCGCACCTGATCCAAACGACAGCTGACCGCCTTTGGCTGGTCAAAGACGGCACCGTGACTCCTTTCGATGGCGATGTCGACGATTACCGACGACAGCTATCGGACGAGCGCAAGGCCGCGCGAGCGGCGAGCCGAAGTCAGCCTCCATCCGCGAAGACCGCAACACAGGAGAGACAAAACGCCGAAACCGCACGACGGGACCGGGCCACCGCACGTGCCAAACAGGCGCCGCTTAAAAAGCAGATTGCCGAATTGGAAACGAAACTCGACGGCCTGACCCGGGAACGGGACCTTGTCCGCGATAAGCTCGCCGATCCGGCCACTTATGAAGACAACAAGGATGATATTGCCGAACTTACGAAGCTGGCCGCAAACCTTGAATCCGCGATCGAAGCGGTCGAAACTGCCTGGCTTCTGGCTCAGGAAGCCTTGGATACTGCCCAATAGGCTATTCGCCAACGGCCTCCAGGCGTTCCTGAAATCCTGGATGGGTGGACAGCAAAGACGTTTCCTCGCAGGCGTCGCCGCACCTTTCGGTAATCCGTCGAAGTAGCGACACAAGACGGGCAGGATCACGATTCAATTTCCGCATGATGTCCGCTGATTTACTATCAGCTTCCAACTCGAAGTCACGATTATAGGCCAACCCGACAAGACCTGCCCCAACCGTCGCGGCTTCTTCGAGCAACGATACCGTATCGCCCAACACGAACTGCACCAGAAACGCGAGGCCTATAGAGCGCACCAGCGACCTGATACCGTGGCGTTCAGAAACGTGCACCAACTCATGCGCCAGGACAGCAACCAGTTCATCATCATGCTCGCTGATCCGCACCAAGTCGTCGGTAACGACGATCGACCCGTCTGGAAAAGCGATCGCATTGGCACCGATTAAGGAGGACTGCCGAAGAAAAAGCTGAAAATCCTCTGATGATGCCCCAGAAGCCTCGACAACCTCAGAAAACAATCCATGAACCGCGGCCTTTTCCGCCTCGGAAAGACCACTAGCCTGGAAGAGAGTTCCGTCATACGCGGAGAACGCGTTTCGACCGATCGTTTTCGGTACGACCTCCGGCAATGCCAATGCGACCGCGTCCGTCACAACAGGGAACGTAAACCAAAGCGCGAATGGCATCAGTACCGTGGCAACCAAAACGCCAAGCATCAGCTTTGGATGCCGCTTGAAGCTCCACCTTACACCGCTTTCGAGACCCAGTGATTCGACAAAGGTATCGGCGTCCGGGCCGGGGTCGATCTCAAACACGGACCCGTCCGGAAAGCCAAAACGTCGTGGTACCCCAGCAACAGGATCGCTGATATCCGTCGCCGGACGCCCCCATGTAATATGACGGGTGTCGTCATCGACGGCGATGGTAAAGATACCGTCGAAATGGCGCATACTGGCGGTGCCGAAGCGGCTTGAATTGGCTTCGAAATACCGACCCTCGATCCAGCCGTCCGTCATATCTCTCTTCGTCAGCTCACGATACCATCAAGCACGCCGTCACCGATATCCTGCATATCGCCAAACTCCGCCCCGATGGCGCCTCCCGCCTGAGTTTCATGCGCGATGAAACCGTCCAGATCGCCGTTGGCAAGAAGCGCCGTGTGCTCAAGCATGTATCGCCGAAGTGTTACCGTGGCCCAGGGTATCATCAAACCAAACGACATGGATGAAACGATGATCGTCCCAAGCGAAACCCCCAGATACCCGAAGGGCGAAAGCCAACTGGTGAACGCATGCCCACCCTCTAGCTTCGTCGCCTTGACCGTGACGTTTCTGACGACGGCAGCGTAGACAATCATCAACATGCCAATGACGATTAAGGCGCCATACATCATCATTACTACTGTCACGGACTGAAGTACCGCTTCCGGATCCTCGAGACCTGCACTCCCCTCCGACGCGTCGCCCAAAGCAAAGAAAAAACCGATTTCGCTTATCATGATACCAGCAAGCATCGCAGCGCTAATGAACCAAACGCCAAGCCATGGTTTGAACAACGCGCCGAAAGGTATGTCCGCAACAAAACTACTGCGCCCGAACGACATGTTGTTAATCACGAATTGTCCTTGCAGTTTCGTGACTTCCGGTGCCAACAGGCCGAGGCTCAACGGCGTGACCAAGGGAAGAAGCAGGTAGTTCCCAAAAGCACTAAGATAGGTCCCGTCGAAATTGAACCGGATATTCCGATAACTGGTGTTACGAGCCTGGAAGCGCAGCGATCGCACAATCACCCAGGGTACGATCAGGATGAACCCCGCGAACAAGGCGAGCGTAAGCATTGGGGAGAATTGGGAGGCCACGTTGAAGGCAACGATCAACACCACCGCGATAATTCGTCCCTTCAGAATCGTCAGCGGTTTCGCGTGGTAATCAAAGCCGTGCCCCGCAACCTTCGTGTGACCCAGCAGATACCGACGTCGTTCCACGGTACCCCAGGCATCGTAGATCCCCAGAGTCACAATCGCCAACAGGAACGTTCTGATACATATCCCGAAGTACTCGCCCGCACTGCCGGTAAAGGAAAAGTCGCGCCGAGTCAGTCCCAAAAGCCCGTCGTCCTTCGCGTTCCCGACGAGCGCCCGGCTTTCCGACTCCCCGTCGTCCAATGGGCTACTCGTTACATCCGCCATGTTTCCCCATCCTCAAACCGTACGATCCCGCAGCGCGGAAGTTGCATACCAGAATGCGCAACTTCTCAAGCAAGTTCTTCCATAAAACGGCATTTTGGCGGTTTACGCATGATCCAAATGGACCATGGCCAACATCCGCATAACTCGCGTACCATGACAAGAGCGTGAGAAATACGGGAGGTTCTTGCGGCAATGCCATGAGCACCCCCATATGGTTTCAGGTTGATGGTGGAGAAATATCCAACGGGAACAGACATGACTGAAATCAGACAACACAAATCGGTTTCACGCCGGGCCCTGATGCTTGGCTTGGTCGCGGCACCCGCAGCCTTTACCGTTGTCGGATCGTCGCCCGCGGCCGCAGGTGAAATCTATACGAGCGTCTTCTCAAGCGTGGCAATCAGAGGCACTGATCCCGTTGCCTACTTTACCAAGGGTCGTCCAGTGGAGGGGTCAGGGGATTACGAGATGCAATGGCGTGGCGCCACTTGGCACTTTGCTAGCGCAGAGAACAAATCACTGTTCGAAGCCAATCCAGAGAAATATGCCCCGCAATTCGGCGGATACTGCTCCTGGGCTGTTAGCCGTGGTTATACCGCCAGCACCGATCCCGAAGCCTGGCGGATTGTCGACGGCAGGCTCTACCTGAACTATTCCAAGGGTGTTCAACGCCAGTGGGAACAGGACATTCCCGGTAACATCGCGGCGGGAAACCGAAACTGGCCCGGGATCAAGACAACGCTCTGACGATCCCCACATGTTGAACGGGCATCATCGGCGAAAGATGCCGCCCAGTCCTCACCATGTTCACCGTCGACTTGGAGATTCCAAAAGTTGAGTTCCCTGTTCCAGAGCTACAAGCTGCGTGGCGTCACTTTCAAAAACCGCATCGCCGTTTCCCCGATGAGCCAGTACCGCGCAACAGATGGGTTCGCGAATGATTGGCACATGGTTCATCTTGGCCGCTTCGCGCTTGGCGGCGCTGCTCTGGTCTTCGCCGAGGCCACGGCCGTCGAGGACCGGGGCCGTCGGACCCATGGCGATATGGGCCTTTGGTCGGACGAACACATTGAGCCGCTGATCCCCATCACGCGTTTTCTGTCTAATGAAGGCTCCGTACCGGGGATCCAGCTTGCCCACGCCGGCCGCAAGGCGTCCGAACGCCGCCCCTGGCATGGGGAAACACCAGTAGATGAAACGGACAAGGAATTAAGGGGAGAAGCGCCCTGGGAACCTGTCGCCCCCTCCGCCCTGCCCTATGCCGATGGATGGCCGGTTCCCGCTGAACTGACAGTCAGTGAGATCGAAAACATCATCACGGCATTTGGCGAAGCGGCGAAGCGATCGGTTTCGGCCGGGTTCCGTGTGATCGAGGTCTACGCGGCGCACGGATTTCTGGTGCATCAGTTCCTATCACCCATTTCGAACACGCGGAGCGATGCTTGGGGCGGCGATAGCTCAGGACGGCAACGCTTCGCTGTCGAGGTGGCTCGAGCCATCCGTGCCAACATTCCCGATGAGATCCCCCTTCTCTTCCGCCTTTCCGCAACCGACTGGGTCGATGGGGGCATTGAACCCGACGATACCGTCGAGACAGCCCGGGCGCTTGTCGAGGCGGGTGTCGACATGATCGATTGTTCTTCCGGCGGCATTGGTGGACGAGAGCGCCCCAAACGCATGAAAATCCACCAGGGTTTCCAGGCCCCCTTCGCGGAAACGGTTCGTCGGGACGCGGGAGTCGCAACAATGTCAGTCGGCTTCCTTTGGGACTCGGACTTGTGCGATAGGCTCGTCGCGGACGGACAAGCCGACATGGTGTCTCTAGCCAGAGAACTTCTCGATGATCCAAATTGGCCGCTCCACGCCGCCGCCGAACTTGGCGCGGACGAAGGCTTCAATGCTTGGCCACAAGAATCGGGCTGGTGGCTCAACAAGCGGGAGCGTTTGGTCCGCAAACTGGGTCTACGCTAATCACGCGCTGTCCCAGTATTCCGTTACGCCTCTTCAAGCTCCCGGGGCACTGTGAAGTCCAGCAAATCTCCGTCACCTTGTCCTAACTCCGACCAATCGTTCAGAGTGACACCGATAACGGCTAAGCCACCTGTTGGAAACTTCCCTCGAGCGGCATCGAGCCTGCCTGCACTGTCCCGGCCGACTAAGGCCATGGTCAGGTCCTCAAGAACCGGATTGTGCCCTATAACCATCACCGAGGAAGCTTGGCCGCCCTCGACCTGAATGAGATCCAACAAGATCCCGGCGTTGTCGACCCGGTAAATATCTCTCCGGATCCTGATATCTCGGTCTCCGGCAAGGTAGGGAACAACACGACCCAATGTTTCCCGGGTTCGCCTGGCGGCAGAGCAGAGAATCAAATCGGGATCGTACCCTCTGTCCGCTAGATATGCCCCCATGGCATCGGCGGCATGGCGACCGCGCCCGGATAACGGCCGGTCGATATCCGCGAGACCAGTATCATCCCAGCTGGATTTCGCGTGCCGAAGAAGCATCAAATGACGGTTTGACGGCATAAGAACCCCTTCTGGCTATTATTCGGCATCCGGTGGCAGGCGGAAGGCCAATCGCCGCAGGATTGTTCCAATCACCGAACGGTCATGTTACCTCAATATTGCGGTGCTATAGTCTATGTCATGGGAATGGATCTCACCCATGAAGATTTTGTGAAGCGATCGGACAAGGCTGGTATGGACAAGGAACTAACGGGGACGGACGAAACAGAGCCCGAAACACAGTCAGGCGAAACGTCCGCCTTAACCGTATCCGACGCAAATGGTTCCGAAGCTTTGGCGTTCGGCCCGTCGAGGTTCATCAACCGCGAGCTCTCCTGGTTAGCCTTCAATACACGCGTACTGGAAGAAGCATCCAACCCCGAACATCCCTTGTTGGAGCGCCTCCGTTTCCTCTCGATTTCATGCAGTAACCTGGACGAGTTCTACATGGTCCGCGCGGCAGGTCTGAAAGGTCAGGTCGCGGCCGGTATCACGACTCTAAGCCAGGATGGACGGACGCCATCCGAACAGTTAACCGCGATCGCGGAACAAGCTGGCCATCTGATGGCGCAGCAGCAGGCCATATTCGTCAAACTGACACGAGAACTACGCAAAGCCGGGGTTACCCTGCTATCGCCAACGGAACTGACACAACGGGAACGGAGTTGGCTGGATGACTGGTTTATGGAGCAGATATTCCCGGCCCTGACGCCGTTGGCAGTCGACACCGCGCACCCCTTCCCCTTCATTCCGAACAAAGGTCTGGTCTTAGCACTCGAACTGATGCGTCCGTCCGACGAGAAATATATGAGCGGCCTGTTACCAGTTCCCGCAAATCTAGATCGCTTTATCCGTCTTCCCGGCCCAAAAATCCGCTTCATCGTGCTCGAAGACGTGATCGGCTTGTATTTGGGGCATCTGTTTCCCGGTTTCGAGGTTACCGGTAAAGGAATGTTCCGGGTTATCCGGGACAGTGATGTTGAAGTTGATGAAGAGGCCGAGGATCTGGTTCGTACGTTCGAAAGCATGCTTCGACGGCGCCGTCGGGGACATGTCATCCGCCTGAAGCTAGACGCCACGATGCCTGACTCATTACGTGACTTCGTCATCGACCAGTTGGACGTGGATCAAGAGGACGTCTTCGCGCTGGATGGCACATTGGGTCTAGCCGATGCCGGACAAATGATCGTCAACGAGCGATCGGATCTTCTGTTCGAACCGTTCAACATCCGCTTCCCAGAACGAATCCGTGACTACGGCGGTGACTGTTTTGGGGCAATCCGGGCGAAGGACATCATCGTTCACCATCCTTATGAAAGCTTCGACGCGGTCGTTCAGTTTCTGCGCCAGGCGGCCCTCGATCCCGCCGTGATCGCCATTAAACAAACACTGTATCGGACTTCAAAGGACTCTCCGATCATCGCGGCACTGACCGAAGCCGCCGAAGCTGGCAAGTCCGTAACCGCGCTCGTGGAGCTAAAAGCGCGGTTCGACGAAGCCGCGAACATCCGCTGGGCCCGGGACTTGGAGCGGGCGGGTGTCCAGGTCGTCTATGGGTTCGTGGAGCTCAAGACCCACGCCAAAATCTCTATGGTCGTACGGCGGGAAGGCAATGGCTTGCGTACCTACGTCCATTACGGAACCGGGAACTACCACCCGATTACGGCGAAAATCTATACCGACCTATCCTATTTCACTTGTGATCCGGCACTTCGTACTGTTGTTAATTTCCTTGCTTGTTTGTTATTTATTTATATTTTTGTGTGTATATGGCCCATGGGTTTTTGAAATACACTTATCCATCTATCTATCTATAGGTCGCATTTAGATAACGGATTAGATAACGTTATTAAATAGCGCATTAGAAAACTGAAACAATACCCGAAAATAGATTATTCATATAGGACACACTTAGATAACCAAATAGTAGATCAACGGAGACTTGTCCCCTACTTTCTTCTACAGGGTGTCCGTAAGGCGTGGGCACAGGCTATTTGTGTTTTTTAATCAAAATTAAGCGCTATTTATTTTTCAAATAACATAGTTCTGAAATTATGTCAGATTTTTCTAAATAACGTCATCATCAATTGTAATTACATCATAGTTGAAACTGCATCATCAATTAAGTAACATCATCTTTTTGTTCAAATAACATCTTTGATATTATTTTCATCATCTGCAATGTAAACGTTAATGCATTTAAAATAATCACGTGAAGTCGATAGAACAAATATGCATTACAATCAATTTGGTTGTAAATAAAATTCAACGGAAACACTCAACGGAACTGAACTCAACACTCAATGTTCGTTAAGTCAAGTTTATTGAATCTGTTATTTTTGATGAGTACAATTGAATTGAGAAAAAGACGGACAAATAATTTCTTAGGCTATACTGCACGTCCATTTATAATTGAATGAAATAAAAATACTCAAAAATGGGAGAACTTTTAATACGATCGTCAAATTAAAAAAAAAATAATAATAATAAACTTCTGAATATTTCAGCTTCATATCTAGAAGCCTCTATCAACGGAAAAAAGGGGAAATAAATAAAAAATAAAGAGAAGAAAAAAATGTTAGAGGAAAAAATAAGAACAGAAATAAGTTTCACTTCTTATAGTTTCCCCTTTTTTCTGCTGATATAGGGTTTTAGATATGAAGCCTAAATATTCGGACATTTATTACCATTATTTATGCGCAAAAATTGTTGGCTTTAAATTTAACTGCCATATTAAAAATTTCACTTTAATTATATACAAAGTTCATAAGTAATTTCACAGACTGTACTGTCTTTCTATTTACAACAAAAAAAGAAAATATTGAAAAATTTTAAAACTTGTAATAACTTGGGAAAACAAAAACTTTCTTGTACAATTAATAATAAATGTCCAAATATTTCAACTTTATATTAGGAAACCTTTTTGTTGTCACATAAAAAGAAAAGAGTAAAAAGGGGGGAAATAGAAAAATAAAGAGAAGAATGAATATGAAAGGGAATAAAGTAAGAACAAAAATAAGTACTTTTTTCCCCTTTTTTCCATTGATACAGGATTCCGGATGTGAAGCCAAAGCATACAGACGTCTATTACTTTTTACGAAAAAGTTTTTCTTGTTTTGTTTTTTTTTAAGTTCATTTTCCTATAAAAGGTTTTAATTATTTTTTAATCTTTTCGGTTCATTTCAGTTCTACAGGAAACCCATGTAGCCAAGCTTTAATTTCTACCAAAGAGACATCGAAAACCTCTCGGGCTTCACAATATGCGTATGGTTGTAGCAGTTCAACCAAAGAGGAGCGATTATACTTTTATATTTCCCCGCTAAGCTTTTACTGCGCTGTTTTACGTTTGTGACGTAATTTTGCAAGCCAATCAAATGCTTTCTTAAGTGTGTATCACAAAAGGCTGTCACATAACAACCTGGCAACCTTTAAAAAGCCATAACAACAATAACAAAAATTAAACATAACAGTAAAAACCATAACAATAATCATTAACAACTATAACGACCTTTTTAAAATCTGATTGGTTCTTCTGTGTTCCTTAGGGTGACCGCAAAAAATTGATATCGGAATTTTGTTCTTCTGAACCCCACAATAGATTTTTCCTTTCCAGATATTGAGATTTTCTGGAATTTGAGCTTGATTAAACGACGTTACCCCGTGCCACTAGTCGGTCAAAGCATGAAAAAATTCGGATTTTTAGACAAAAAGCTGACACATTTATGTGTCAGCTTGGTGTTTAGACACCTAGACACCAGGTGTTTAGGTGTTTAGACAAAATCATACATTTAAACAAAAATCACACACTACAACTCAGCATTGAAAATTGATGTGAAGAAAGGCACAAATGAGTTGGCGTAACAATTAATTCATACTTAAGAGGGTATAAGTTTATTTTGTAACCGAGTTCGGCTATTGGGAGGGGCTTTTGTCTAACACCTAAACAAATTTTAAAAGGGGAAAAAGTAAACACATAATCTTAAGAATGCTGGTTTAGGGCAACGGGGTCTGGTTCCCTCATTGTATGATTACGTTCGTTAAAGAAAGACCTTTAACTAAACACATATAAAAATATACAGTATTTAAATTCATTTTTGAAAATATTTGCTAAAGCTAAATGCCATTTCAGCGAGCTACGAATTTTTCTTTTTAGACTGCAATGCAAAGAATTTTTTTGCCCTAGTAAAATTTCTGAAGGAGTTTTTCTGCAAAACATATAAAAACACATTACAATACCATGGTTTTTTCTCAGGGGCCCTTCATATTAGTATCAAGAAAGAATTTCCCTTCCTTCACTGCCCCCTCCATGGTTCCTTGGTACTTGTACTGTTTCAGGGCTCATTCCAAAAAGTTCATTTTGAGGAAGAATGAAGTTTAATTTTTGGGACGATAATCTGGGAAGAATAAATATAATTATTTATTTATCGTTCTGGTTTATAATTATTTATTTATATGTTATAATTATTTATTTATCTATAAGATAATTATTATTTATCGTTCTGGAGCCATAACTCCAGAACGATAAATAATAAAAATCCGCTTAATATTTTAAAAGAAAGGCAAAGTTGTTCTTCAAAATTTTCAAAGTTAGTCTATACATAATTGCTGTTAGTTTATGTTAAATAGAATTACAACAGTGCCTAGCCCCAAAAACGTGACCTGAGACCATTAGGACTTTACGAGCCATTTTGGGAGTGTTCTAAGAATTTTATGGTTTTTTACATGATGTGTCTTGGAATTCACATTTTTTTTTTTCAGAACAATTTTGGACCTCAATTTTCAAACATAATGAGCCTTTTGTTCAAATTTGATAAATAGAGGGATGGGTAGATAGATATGCATTAGCATACAATAAATAAACACTAATGAAAAATAAAGGTAAGTAAATGCTTATATTCAGGGCTCTATGGTTTGGAATGCAGGGAGAAAAAAAAAAAATCAAAAAGGTGAAAAAATACCTTATACAGGAAAATGAAAAGAAGCCATCCTCCCCTGACTACCCACCAAACCAATCGGAAAGCAAAGTCTCATATGCATCAGCAATAAGAACGTCCACTCCCAAGTTATCTTGGAGACACTAACTGCGCGCCAAAATTAAAAAAAATAAACATATAAGAATTTAGAAAATTAAAAAAGACTATCCAGAAAATATTTTGAAATTTTTCTAAAAGCACCAAGCGAGTAATAGTTTTTAGCTGATTCAGGCGGAGTATTTTAGAGAGCATGAGATTAATTCAAATATGTTTAAAGTAATTAAAGTGGCATGGAGGATAAATAGGGATAAATTTCACAGTAGCCCCAATACGACAGTATAAATTCAGTTCCATTCTTGAACTGACAAATTTTGGCACTGAATCTTTAGCAAAGCAACAGCTTCTAGTTTTTCTATTTAAAGTGTGGTTAAATCCCGCTTTCTAGGGCTATAAGGATTGAAAGGTTGAGATGGCTAGGGCGGGTTTCGTTGATGAAGGATGACAGTTTGCCGAAGACTGACCTTTTTCTTAGGGTGGGAGGATCTTTTAAAAAAAATGTTAAAGGAAATGGAAACTTCCTGGGAGGTTGTAAAGAGGAAGGTTTGGGATAAATTAGGATGGAGGAGGAAGAGAGTGCGTAGCTGTGTTGACCTCAGGTGGCTTGTTACTGCGGTGATGTTTTAGTAGTAGTAGTAGTAGTATTAGTCTCACCTGAATAGAAATGGCTTTGATCCCTTTAGAAATTAGTTCTCTTCGAACACGGTCTGCTCTTAAGGTATCTATATCCACCACTGCCACTTGAGCACCTAAAAGATTGAAGAATGGTTATTGGGCGGGGTATAATTGGATGTTTTTAGAACACCGTTCCTTAAAACTGAAGACTTTTACAAATTTATCTATGATTTCCTGTATTTTTCATGCAAATGGCCTTTTGTGTCGTGTTTTAAAATCAAGTTTTTAAATCAAGAAAACTGTCATTTTTAGGATATCAAGCCTACATAAAACACGTGTTCAGATATATACAAAAGTATTTTGATAAGTTATGGAATTATCGGGCAGAGTGGCAGACAGTAATGAAACTTGTGTCGCTCTTACTACATAGGTCTGCTCTCAAGGTATCTATACCCTTCACAGCCCCTTCTTTATTCTGAAAAATATGTAATTTTTGAGCTGTGATTACACAATTAGACATCGTAATTACAAATTACCTTTTAGCTCAAAGAATTTCTATTTTAAAAAAAGTATTATATGAAAAATATTCATCACTAGACAGTACTTTCAAAAACCTGCCGTTAAAATTTCGGCTACCATAGCCCATGGATCGCTCTTCACTAGATTCCACCTACTGTGTATTTACAGTTATGACTGTCAAGTGTCTAAGGTGCTTTCCCTCGAGTAAAGAGCATAGAGGTCAAGACTCTCTGTGGTAACAGACTTTGCCCAAAAATAGCAAGTACACTTTCTCACAAAGCCCTTTATTGGGCATCCTTTACACGTATTGCTTAGAAAAAGGAGGTAGATCTAAAAATTAGCTTTCAAATTAGTCCTTAAGCGACTCTTTGTCATGTTCCAGTGCCCCACTAGCGGTGAAGAAAAAAAACGAAAAAGAAGAAACATCACTGTTTCTCATGCAAAAGTGATTTTCCTTGTTGCTCAAAATGAAGGATTGTAATTCACTTATATGAGCTAACGGCTATGATGATTCCAATTGCGCTCGTTCCAATGGGGATTTTAGGTTGTTTATCAAAACTCCCACAAATCGTTTTCACAATAAACGTTTACCATTAAAATTATTCAAAAAATAATTATCTGTAAATTATCACTAAATAATAATTATCCTGACTCAGCTTCAAATGAAGATTCTTTCTCACTTTATAGTTTTTTTTCAAAGCATGTTTTAAATTTTCGGTTACTATGGGCTAGAGTTCTCTCTTATATAGGTTGCACCTGACGCTGCAACTACGATTATCCACATTCAAACATAGAACCAAAAACCACAGTGTTATTTACGGTTATCTTATATGGAAACAATAATGACTCGTCTGATCCATGCTCACAAAACAACTTGACAAAATGAAACAAAAAGTTGCTTACATGTGTTTTTGTTACTCTAATATTAGTCGGACAAAAACTTCGCGAGGGAAGTCAAGTCCTTTACCACAACCCCTGGATATGCCCTTGATGATTACTCAGAGTGTAAGACTAAAAACGAATCACTTAAAGCTAATCCTTTATTGCTTTAAAGCTAATGTTTCTTGAATTGTCAATGCCTACTCTCCTTCAAAACAACTAATCATAGAGTAATGTCGCAAAAAGTTTAATAAGAAAGGGAACTTCATTTTGTCAAAGTTGTTCTTGTAGATCTGCCTAATCAACTGTCAGCCAAATCGTAACGCCAGGGGGGAAGAGCTGTCGCCTTGAGACCCCCCATTACAAAATTATTACTCCCACTCAGTGAGTACTCCCATTACAAAAACAAAGAGAGAAAAAAATCTCAAGATAAAGAGGACCAGTAGAAGAAAAAACAAACTAAACCGACGCAGATATTTCGCTTGTATAAAACAAGGCGTTTTTGACACTAAAAGCAAAGAAAAAATTGAAACTAACCTAAAATCACATAAAATCTAAAACCAAGAAATAAAAAATAACAATATACGATTGTTGCTACTGTGAATGAGCACAGCTGTTTTTTCTCTCTTTTTTTTTGTCATGGCTGGCCAGTTCAGCTTTAGGACTTTCAATACTCCCATTAAGGGTTGGAATATGAGGTATTATACTATACAGTGTTTGAGTCCTCCATAGCGAGGACTCGAAGGAGGATTGAAATAATAGAAGGAGTCAAGAGATATTTGTCTGGAATAAGAGATCTGAAACTCCAGAAAGTGATTTTTAAGCCTAAATACCCATAATTTATAAATTTTGATAGCTTTCAGCTGCTAAGTATTCCTTGCGTTCATTCAGAGGGATTTTTCCAATCTCGCCTATATTGTAGTTATATATACAACTATTTTTGGCGCTCAATGTTTTTTTTATAGGCTATAATTATACTTTTAACATTTTTTTTATAAAGAGGTGTTTGATACCCTCACACTCCCCCACTCCTCTAACTACCTCTCACGAATATTATTTCAAGATTATTTTAACGAGCCCTACCTGCTTCACCGAGAGCATGCGCGAAAGCTCGCCCGATGCCTTGGCCAGCTCCTGTTACAAGGGCAGTTTTTCTGTCCAATCGCAATCTTTGCATCACCGATTTCCCATTCAAACCTAGAAAAGGAAACAAAACGGTTAACATCAACGTTTAAGTTAATTTTAATAGTAAATATTTTTCATCGAATAAATTAATTAAAGTTCTGTAAAAATAATTTATAAGAGTACAAATACAACTTGATATAGGCTCTAGAAGCCCACATTTTAAAGGAGGTCATAAACCGAAAAGATTAAGTACATAGGTTTTATACAGACATTCAAGCATCTACTGTAAATAATTATAGCAGTAATAACAATAGTAATAGCAATAACTGCAGAACTAGCAATATTACAGTTCAGGAAAATATAAATATTATAAGGGCCATACAAAATCCGAAAAGCAAAGAAGAAATAGAAAAGAAACAAATTAAATTTAAAGAACAGTGATACTGGTCAAAGACCATTTATAAGAACGCAACAGAGGCCAAAGACCATTTATCAAGGGCATATTCTGTGGGTGAATCAATCAATCAATATTAATAATTCAAATAAAAAATATACAAAAACAATATTATGCCCCAACAGATAGCAGAGCTCGTAAGGCTGGGGCAGTACAAATGCATAGAAAAAAAAAAAAAAAAAAAAAAAACAGCGTCTCGTCATACTAATAATTCCAAAAAGAAAAAGACTAAAACAAAAAAAAAACAACATACAAGGTAGGAGATAAAAGAGGAGGCCACCCCAGCGCAAGAACACCACAACAAAATACATGCTAAAATCTATTATTAATCAATCCCGACATCCAGGCAAAGAACTAAATTAAAACAGTTCAAAATAGGGATGAAACCTTTTAATTGACAGTGAACAGATATAAAAAATTTTAACTGAATATTTTGAACACATATACAGTGTTCATCATCAGCAGAGTTTTACTGCTGATGATGAACACTGTATATGTGTTCGAAATATCCAGTTAAATTTTTTTATATCTGTTCACTGTCAATTAAAAGGTTTCATCCCTATTTTGAACTGTTTTACTTTCGTCATGGAAAGGCAGTGTGGTCTTCGAAGTTATCTAAGGCAAAGAACTATTTTTGAAATATGTTATTTTCAAAGAAAATCGACTCTTGAAACTTCGGGACGTTTCTACTAAGTTAAGCTTATTTACAATATGAGGAATCTTGTATCTGATTCAGGGTGAAGGATGACAAATTGCAAAAGATTGTCTTTTGGCCAACCGTCTAGTGCTAAACGGAAAGCAGGTCGTCCACAGTTGCGGTGGGAGAATGTCGTAAAGAAAGACTTAAGGGAGAACTTCTTTAGAGGGTGTAAAGAAGGAGCCTTTGAATAGATTGGGAAAAAGGAGGAGCATGCACAGCTGTGTTGGTTTTAGGCGGATTAGTGCTGCGGTGAGTTATTAGTAGAAGTAGTAGTAATTCTTGAAATTACGCAAATCCATAGAATAGAATGACCTAGTTCTTGGATATTGCGAGCTCAATGGGGGGCTTTTTATTGACTTTGAAGCCCTCTTTAAGAGCACAATACAAGTTAATTTTCTTAATTTAAACGGATAGATTAATTTTCTTTATACTTTTAGTTTTTTCTGAGTCGTTCATTCGTATTTGATTCGCACAGTATATGAATTGCCATTATCTTAGGTTTTAGTAACGTTGTAACCACGATACGAATTCGGCCGTTTTTTCCCCTTGAATTCTGGAAGTATGCTATTTTTTAGCATGATCATACAGATCATACGGGTTGCAGTAAGTTGTTAAAGACCTTTTTATATCGAAAAATCCAAAATCTAATGCCCTTTTTAGGTCAAAGAAAAGATTAGAAGCCATACAATCGCAATTTTCGAGCCACAGTATACGTCTTTGTCCCCAGTTGGCACCGGATTGAATTTCAAAACAGCCATTCAAACCAAAATGCCCAGAAATTCAGAAATATACAATGTCATGGTGACATGATGCATATAGACCCAGGGTTAAGGATGAAAATTATGCTCCACTTGGCAGATTCAAAATTTTAAGATAGTTGATCAATCAAAACGGCCAAAAACAATTACAAAAATATGGCATGAGAGGTGTGAGATCACGTGCAGATCTCGGAGCAAGAGGCAGGTGGCAAATCTGACTGAGCTATTAAGAATGCAATTAGTTGTTGATAAAAAGTAAAAAAAAAAAGAGTAAATGCAGTTAAAAAAAAAAGTCAATTAAAAAAAGAACACGATGCAATAAAATCAGATAATCTGTGCTTCACCCCATAGGTTAACATTGATAGCGTTGGAATTATTCCTACAAGGGCTATTATTCCTACTTGGAATTATTCCTACAAGGGCTGCAGTCTATTCCTACAAGGGCTGCATTCCTACAAGGGCTATTATTCCTACTTGGAATTATTCCTACAAGGGCTGCAGTCTAAGATATGTTTGTTAGGTGAAGGGAAATTCTGATCGTCGAAGTATAGAAATTGTATTTTTAAACAGTCAATAAGCTAGAACATATTATTTTTGTTTCAACTAACAAAATATCCCGCTTGGCAAAACTTTTTTAGCTAGGAAGAAGTCCACTTACAGGCCTTTGGTTGCAGTTTTGGCCAAAATTTATCCATTCTTCAGACATTCATTTGTCTTTTTTTAGGTTGTCATTTGTCTTCAGTTGTCTTTAGGAATCAACATGTCAGTTCTTTAAATTTTATAGGCAAAAAAACAATGTCTATTTTCTAGAATCAGTTGAACTTATTTATTTTCACGGCTCAATGTGGCAACAGCGACAAAAATATGGCGCTTTCCTAAAAACCTCACAATTTTGAAACAAACTAATGAAAAATCTTAGAAATTTACAGTTTTTAGGTATGAACAGATCTAAGAAGAGTCCAGGGGGCAAAAAAGCTTTTGTTTTGATGCCCTTGGACTGTAAGAATTTGTTTCTAGGGGGGTTTTGTTTCTGAAAGGATTTTATCCAGAAATACACTTTAAATGTATTTAAGGCAAAAATTTAAATTACATAAAGTGTAAGTATTTTTTGTTAATTTTAGAATTAAAAATACAAAGAAATTATACAAATAATTTCTAAAATGCAAATAACTTCGAAGACTACACTGCCTTTCCATGACGAAAACATAACAGTTCAAAATAGGGATGAAACCTCTTAATCGACAGTGAAACAAATATGAAAATTTTAACTGGATATTTCGGACATGTATTACTGGACACTGTATATGTGTCCGAAATATCCAGTTAAAAATTTTATATTTGTTTCACTGTCGATTAAAAAGTTTCATCCCTATTTTGAACTGTTATATTTTCAAAATGCAAAAAATAATAAGTAATAGAAGAGTAACAGTAAGATAGTTATCGTGGTAGCTGAAGTAATAATCAATCGATGACATAATAAAAAGAGCTTGTCACAAAAAAAAGAATAGTGGTTCTTAAAAAGTAAAAAAAAAAATCTGAAGATACTTTTAGACGGAAAAATTAGTAATATTCATCGAAGGACTTCCATTTATTTTTGTACCCGTTCAAAAAAAAAGAAAAAAATTGTCTAGTGTAAACCAGTTATGTATTCTAAAATCCATATATGTTTCTTTTTACACTGGCTTTCAATATTTTTCAAAAATTTTGAACACTTAACAAAATGAATTTCTGCGAAACCTTAATCCTTCGCTGACATAAGCCATTAAACAAACAAAATTGGTTAAAATTAAAAACGTTACTATTGGCTAAAAAGCTGATAAGTTTATATATATAGAGGATTACAGGATCCAAAGTTAACTCAAAGTTTATGAAATGGACTTTTTGAATCCTTAGATAAAAATTAATGTCTATGATTAAATTTCAGAATACACCAAAGTGATAGCAAAAAATCTTAGTCAGTTTGATGCAATGTTTCACATAGCTTATATTTAAGTGGACCTTGAACTTTCTTTGCATAAAAATAGTAAAAATGAGACAAAACAAAAAAATCACCATCGGCCAATTTTGATTTTTGAAAAAAACAATGAAGCAGGTCCACCTAACTTTTTTAGTTAATTTTTTTTTTAATATTACATTTTTAGGTGCACTCTGTAGCTGTATCCTAGAATTTTTGGCAAATCTTCTCCTTCTTTGTAAAATAATAGGTATTAATTATTAATCATCAACTCTTTTGGAATATTGTAATTATTATGAATAAACAATTAATTTTTAAATAAGGTTGACAAGGCCGCATCCAGTATTTTTGGTGTGGGGAGGGTACAAAAAACTTTACAAAACGCATCAAAATTTCCGTATATGCATTTTTGATACTATTTTAAGAGTAGGACACAAATTTCAGGGGGGGGGGATCAAGCCAGGTACCCCACCCCTGGATATATCCTTGAAGTTTGAGATTTTATGAATAAGTACTGCAATGGTTGAGATTAACAACAAAGAAACAGAGAATTCACCAATAAAAATGTTGTGACTCAAACTGTTTCATTGTTTTTCTAGTTATAAATTTCTTCAGAAAATCAATCAGGATTTCCATTCTTTGTAATTGCTCAAATTTTGACATAGTACCAATGGGAAAATGTAACAACGATTAGATAAGGCGGGACTATTTAGTTTCCCTTTCTGGCACTTGCTTAAGGAGCATTGAGGTGGCCTTGAGAAAGTGCTTCACAAAAACAAACAACCAGAGTTAAAACCCACACGGGAGCAGGGGCAAATAATCTCTCTTTCTCTTTTTAAACTGACAGTCATCATCGCACTACTAGTACGAGAAACATAATAGAAGTTTCTTGTCCTAGTTGAAGTCCCCCTTTTCGTAGTGGATTGTAAAATGAGTCAACCTTTCTTTATAGAAGATGATATTCACAAGGGCACCAATTGAGGGGAGGGGGTTGTATTTGACCATCCTAGACTTTATACCCCTTTCTCTAGATTCTGAAAAATACCCTTCTTAGTATTTTCATGGAAAAATACCCATGAGGAAGATTGAAAAAATGGAAAAATAGCCCTCCCTCTCCAACAACTCCTTTATTTGAAGGGCTCCTTCCCTTCAAGCAAAGTCAAAAATATCAAATAAATCCAAATCTGGAGCTTCAAAATAAGGCTGAAGAGAAGGGGCAGGCTCCTTCTTTTCCAAATAAAGCCAATAAATAAATAATAAAGCAAAATCATGAGCAGGCTCCTTCTTTTCAAATAAAGCCACTAAATGTATAATAAACCCAAATCATGAGCCTGAAGAGAAGGAGCAGGCTCCTTCCCTTCAAATAAATCCAAAAATGTCAAATAAATCCAAATCTTGAGCTTAAAAGTAAACATGAAGAGAAGGGAAAGGCTCCTTCTCTACAAATAAAGCCAACAAATGTATAATAAAGCCAAAAAACGAGCTTAAAAAGGAGCCTGAAGAGAAGAAGCAGGCTCCTTCCGTTCAAATAAAGTTACAAATATCAAATAAATCCAATTCTTGAACTTAACAAGAGCTAAGAGCTCATATGGCACTTTTGACGAGGCCGGAAGAGCCAAGAGCCAAGAGCTCATATGGCATGAGCTCTAGCAAAATTCTAAGAATCAATAAGTTGATTTAAAAGGGAAATCAGAGGCTTAATGCCGGTCGGGATTTAAAATAAGAGCTCTGAGACACGAGGTCCTTCTAAATAACAAAATTCATTAAGATCCGATCACCCACTCGTAAGGTAAAAATACCTCATTTTTTCTAATTTTTCCTCTCCCTTCAGCCCCCCAGATGGTCGAATCGGGAAAAACGAATTTATCAAGTCAATTTGTGCAGCTCCCTTACATGCCTACCAATTTTCATCGTCCTAGCACGTCCAGAAGCAACAAACTCGCCAAAGCACTGGACCCCCCCCCCTAACTCCCTCAAAGAGAGAGGATCCAGTCCGGTTACGTCAATCACGTATCTACGACATTTGCTTACTCAACCCATCAAGTTTCATCCCGATCTCTCCACTCTAAGCGTTTTCCAAAATTTCCAGTTTCCCCCTGCAATGTCCCCATATCTATTCGGGATTTAAAATAAGAGCTCTGAGACATGAGTTCCTTCTAAATATCAAATTTTATTAAGATCCAGTTACCCGTTCTTAATTTAAAAATACCTCAATTTTTCTAATTTTTCCAAATTAGCACCCACCCACCCCAGCTACCCCAAAGACAGCGGATCCGTTCCAATCATGTCAATCACATATCTAGAACTTGTGCTTATTCTTCCCATCAAGTTTCATCCTGATCTCTCCACTCTAAGCATTTTCCAAGATTTCCCGTATCCAAGATTTCTTATTCCCCCTCCAACCCCCTATGTCCCCAGATCCAATTTGAATTGAAAATAGAGCATCTGAAACACAAAACCTTTCTATATATCAAGTCATTAAGATCCGATCACCCATTCGTAAGATAAAGATACCTCAATTTTCACGATTTTTCAAGATTTCCGGTTTCCAACTCCTACTCCCCCAATGTCACCGGATCTGGTCAAGATTTAAAATAAGAGCTCTAAAGCACAATATACTTCAAAATATCAAATTGTATTAAGATCTGATCGCCCGTTCGTAAGTTACAAATATCTCATTTTTCAAATTCTCCCGAATTACCCCCCCCCCCCCAACGAGAGCGGATCTGGTCCAGTTGTTTCAGCCACGTATCTCGGACTTGTGATTATTCTTCTCACCAAGTGTCATCCTGATCTCTCCACTTTAAGCCTTTTCCAAGATTTCTGGTTCCCCCCACCCTAACTTTCCCCAAAGACACTGTATCCGGTCGGTATTTAAAATAAGATATCTGAGTTACGAGTTCCTTCTAAATATGAAATTTCATTAAGATCCGATCACTCCTTCGTAAGTTAAAAATACCTCATTTTTTCTAATTTTTAGAGTTAATCCTCCCCCTCCCCCCAATTCCCCAAAGAGAGCGGATACGCTCCCGTTATGTCAATCCCGTATATATGATTTGTGCTTATTTTTCCCACCAAGTTTCATCCCGATCCCTCTACTCTAAGCGTTATCCAAGATTTTAGGTTTCCTCCTTCAACTCCCCCCAATGTCGCCAGATTCGGTCGGGATTTAAAATAAGAGCTCTGAGACACGATATCCTTCTAAATGTGAAATTGCATTAAGATCCGATCACCCGTTCGTAAGTTAAAAATACCTCATTTTATCTAATTTTTCGGAATTAACCGTCCCCCCACTCCCCCCCATAAGGTCGAACCGAAGAAACGACTATTTCTAATTTAATCTGGTCTGGTCCCTTATACACCTGCCAAATTTAATTGTCCTAGCTTATCTGGAAGTGCCTAAACTAGCAAAGCCTGGACCTACAGACCGACAGAATTTGCGATCGCTATGTCACTTGGTTAATACCATGTGCCATAAAAATGAGCATTAAGAGAAGGGGCAGGCTCCTTCTCTTCAAATAATGCCAATAAATGTACAATAAAGCAAAATAACAAGCTTAAAACTAGCCTGAAGAGAAGGAACAGGCTCCTCCTATTCAAATAAAATCATAAATGTCAAATAAATCCAATTCTTGAACTTAAAAATGAGCATAAAGAGAAGAGACAGGCTCCTTCTCTTCAAATAAAGCCAATAAATGTATAATAAAGCCAAATCATGACTCAAAATATGACTGTGTTTCCGTCATCCCAACAAAAATTTTCATCAATGACGGTGACCCAGTAAGGAATAAAAAATCGATAGTTTATGCGACATTTTCCTGAAAAACTTGAACTTTAGTTTTAATGAACAAAAATACCGCTATAGACGTCATCTTTTGTTTCGACTTTCTCAACATCTTCTGCACTTTCAGCATGTTGAATAAGTAACATTCCATCTCTGACAGGGAGCAACACCTGCAATAATAGAAATTATTATAGTAATATAATTATTATAATAATATAATATATTATTTATATTATATAATATAATTATATAATATTATTATATAAAATAATTATATAATAATTATATTATAAATCTTAAAATCCAGACTATTTTCATTTTTTAAAAGAAGAACATCCAGAAAAAGATGTTTATTATCCTCTTCTAATTCTATTGTAAATTTTAAATCACCTCCTCAAAAATTAAGATGTTCTAAAAAACCTTTTAATTCCTCCTCCCCATAATAACAAAGATACAGGTGAATTCGAATTGAATTCAATTTATGATAATTTACTGAGGTCAAATAAAGTAAATATCACCTCACCTAAAAGCTATGACCTCTGTCCACGTAATGTGTCAAATAAATCTAATGAACCGGAACTGAAAAGGTCAAAGAGATTGGCTTCCGCTGTTACATTGAAAAAAATAAGAGCAATAAACTATATGTAATTAGTTTATTAGGTATAAATTTTGTTTGTTTTTATTGATGTCTCTTAGTTTTACTGCTGATGATGAACACTGTATATGTGTTCGAAATATCCAGTTAAATTTTATATCTGTTCACTGTCAATAAAAAGCTCTCATCCCTATTTTGAACTGTTTTACTTTCGTCTAGTGCCCTTTCTAAGAGTCAATAGTGATTAGAGGGCAACCAGCCCGCTCGCACATTATTTCCCCAAACTCATCCAATAAAAATCTTGAGATAATTATTTTGTTAAGCATAGATGAACGGTCCGGTAATTATGTCTTTGGGGATGCCAACTCCCCCTATAGCCCTCAGGGTAAGGGCTATAAGTTGAGCTAGTTGAAAGGCAGTGTGGTCTTCGAAGTTATCTAAGGGCACTAGAAGTTTCAATTTTTAATTGAATAAACTCCTTTCGAAGTTTCAACAACTTTATCAATATGAAGTACCTTGGTGAAAAAAACAACATTGTGTCCACATCGCTCTTTACATAGGCAGCGCTATTGCACAGCCTGTGACAATAAAGCTTCTAATTGTCTTTTAATTTAAACTTCATGGTTAAAGAAAAAACAAAGATGTACAAATAAGTGGGGGAGGTAAATCACTAAAATTCTCATACCTAAATAACCAAACATAATTACTACACTAAAGTTAAGCATAATTAAAACATTTTATTTAAGATAGGCTTTATTTGAGGCTTGAAATGTGGAGCAGTATTCAGCGATTCCGGGTTATAGAAGATGTAGATATAGTTACATTAGTTACATTTTGAAATTATTGTAACTATTGGTATTTTGATACAAATAGTTACATCAGAAGAGTCGCAATTTTATACTGATTTTAAATATATAAGTTTCTTCAAATTTAGTCTTACCAATCAAAAGATACGAGCTTGAGAAAATTTGCCTTCTTTTAGAAAATAGGGAGAAACACCCCCTAAAAGCTATAGAATCTTAACAAAAATCACACCATCAGATTCAGCGTATCATAGAACTCTAATGTAGAAGTTTCGAGCTGCTATCAACAAAATGTGGAATTTAGTATTTTTGCCAGAAGACAGATCACTGGTGCATTTTTTTTTTTGTTTTTAGGGATGATCGTATCGACCCAATGGTCCTAGAATGTCACGAGAGGGCTCATTCTAACGGGAATTGAAAGTTCTAGTGCCCTTTTTAAATGACCATAAAATTGGAGGGCACCTAGGCCCCTCTCACGCTCATTTTTTCCCAAAATCGCCGGACCAAAATTGTGAGATAACCATTTTGTTCAGCATAGTCGAATAACCTAATAATTATGTCTCTCAGGACGAATTAATCCCCCGCAGTCCCCGGGGAAGGGGCTACAAGTTACAAACTTTGACCATTGTTTACATACAGTACTGGTTATTGGGAAGTGCACAGGCGTTCTTAGGGGAACATTTTCACGTTGAGGGGGGGGGGGAGTCGGGGTATGGAATTACGTGGTAGGATATTTCTATGGAGAAATTTATCATGAAGGAAGAGAGTTTCCACGAAGGGGGTGCAGGATTTTCTAGTATTATTTAAACAAACAACGAGAAAATAAATAAAAAAAAAGTTTTTCAGCATTAAAACATAAAACTAACAGAAATTATTACGTATATAAGGGGGTCCGTCTCCTCCACAATACCTCGCTCTTTACACTAAAATATTTTTCTTAATTTCAACTATTTATTCTACGACCTTTGTGATCCACGGATCATTCTTAAAGAATTGGGACAAAATTCAAGCTTTAGTGTAAAAAGCGAGGTATTGACAAGGGGTAGACCCCCTCATATACGTAATAAAATCCTACAAATATAGAAGTTCGTTACGTAGGTTAATTCGTAAGTTACGTATATTTATTACTAATGAAAACTTTCGTACTAAAATAAAAAGTTCTAGTTTCCTTTTTTAGTAACCAAAAATTCGAGGGCAACTGGGCCTCCTCCCTCACCCCTTTTTTTTATCAAAATCGTCCGGTCAAACCTGTGAGAAAGCCATTTAGCCAAAAAACATTAATATGCAAATTTCGTTTTGATTATTGCGGTGAACCAAAATCATAATATATATTAATTGAAAAACGTTCAGAAATTAAAAAAAAAGCTTTTTTAACTGCAATTAAGGAGCGACATTAAAACTTAAAACGAACAGAAATTTTTCTGTATATGAAAGGGTTTGTCCCCTCCTCAACGCCTCGCTCTTTATGCTAAAGTTTTTTATTGTTTTAAAAAGTCAAACTTTAGCGTAAAGAGTGGGTCATCGAGAAGGGGACAACCTCTTCCATTTACAGAATAATTTTTGTTCGTTTTAAGTTTTAATGTTGCTCCTTACTTGCAGTTGAAAAAAACTTGTTTTTTTTTTATATAATCATTAACATAAAACTTCGTATTTACCGACACGCAATAACACCATTTAAGAGAATTACTTTCTTCGTGAAGAATGTTCTTGATTGTACTTGTCCTTCATGGGAACCCTAGCTTGTCTTCCCTCTCCCAATTTAACTTCAACGTTTCAAACGTTAATCTAGTAGCATGACGCCTTTTTTATTGTCTGCTTTTTTGTAATTAAGTTATGCCTTTTCTACGAAGGAATATGGCCAACATATTTACAACTGATGTGAATGTAGGCTAACGGATAATTTTAGATCTGAGTCATAAACTAGGATTTAGTATTTGAAAGTATTAAGGTATCACCCGGTAATTTTAGCTCAGGTCCTTACGCAGGTAGAAGGCCTTTAGGCCCATTGACCCTCCAAATCCCAAGACGTTCCGGTTCCTCTATAATTCCTTACATTGTCTATATACTTCCCTGTTTGGTAATTTTTCGAGTTCCCCCCCAACATCGAGAAAAATTGCAGCAAATATCTGCCATAGAATGCCATATCGGCCATAGAGTGAAACTTCAGGTTATTCTACTTAAAATAATTTTGTTTTGGGTAAAAACACCATCATGATTTGTTCAGAATCATTCAGCAACAATTAAAGCTTGTCTATAATATCAGTAAATTTGAATATAAATAACGTAAACCGCTTAGTGTATCTCCTCTTACGAACTAAACATAATAGTGACAAAATGATTTCTTCATTAAATCAGAAAATTGCTATTTAATGAATTTTTAGAGTCACTTCCAGCTTAACTACAGCCCCTCCCCCTCAAATGCCTGAATATTGCCCTAGACGCTGGCAGCGAATTGGGGGAGGGAGGAGCTGGGAAAAAAATAATTGTATTTTTGTTGCAAAAAAATAGAACAAAAAACAAAACCTGCTCTAGATTTTTCGAGCTAGCTATAGCTAAAAAAAAAAAAAAACAATGGTACCATTTGATCCCCATTAAACACTCTTTCCAAATGTAACATTCCGTGAAATAGCTTCCCATGCCCCCCCCCCAACTCTAAAGCCTAGATATAGCTCCAGCCTATGCAAAAAATGTCGGTGATTTTATTCGTTTCTATTTTTCCGAATTGGCATTATTTGAATGACAATGCCGTCAATAGGGCTGGGGGCGTTAAGGGGGCATGTGCCTCCAAGACTTTTGCCCTCCCCCCCCCCTCTAGATTTTGATAAAAGCCTTTTTACCGATCAATCGATAAAAACGACGGATTCCCCACTCTTAAAAATTAAAGATGTATCCCCCAGTTTTCTTATATTGACGGCGCTGCATAATGGACCAACAATTTGTGACTAATAAGTAAAAAAAAAAAATAATATAGCTAATAGAATCAGCAAACCTTGTTTTTACATAGCCTAAGGCTGTGTCAGGTAATAGACTCTGTCAAGTGACATTACTCTTTTGTTGTTACTCGGTAGCGTCGTTTGGGGGTGGCAAGGTGGCACAATACCTTGCTCTTTACGCTAAAGTATTTCTAGTAATTTTAACTATTTATTCTATGGCCTTTCTGATTCAGGGGCCATTCTTAAAGAATTGGGACAACATTCAAGCTTTAGTGTAAAGAGCGGGGTATTGACGAGGGGGCTAACCCCCTCATATACGTGATAAAAATATAGAAGTGCGTTACGTTAGTTAATTCGTAAGTTACGTACATTTATTACTAATATAAACGTTCGTAAAAAAATAAAAAGTTATATTTGCATTTTTAAGTAACCAAAAATTGGAGGGCAACTAGGCCACCTCCCCCACCCCTTTTTTCGTCCAGTCAAAGCTATGAGAAAGCCATTTAGCCAAAAACAAATTAATACTCAAATTTCGTTTTATTATTCATGTGCGGTGAGCCAAAATCTCAACATGCATTAATTCAAAAACGTTCAGAGATTAAATAAAAAAAAAACAAGTTTGTTCAACTGAAAGTAAGGAGCGACATTAAAACTTAAAACGAACAGAAATTATTCCATATAGGAAAGGGGCTGTCCCTTCCTCAACGTCCCACTCTTTACGCTAAAGTTTGACTCTTTGTCACAATTCTACTTTTTAAAACAATAACAAGATCTAAGAGCTCATATGGCACTTGTGACGAGGCCGGAAGAGCCAAGAGCTCATATGGTACGAGCTCTAGCAAAATTCTAAGAAACAATAGATTGCTTTAAAAAGAAAATCAGAGGCTTAATACCAGTCGGGATTTAAAATAAGAGCTCTGAATCACGAGGTCCTTCTAAATATCAAAATTTATTAAGATCCAATCACCAACTCGTAGGTCAAAAATACCTCATTTTCTCTAATTTTTCCTCTCCCTTCAGCCCCCCAGCTGGTCGAATCGGGGGAAACGACTTTATCAAGTCAATTTGTGCAGCTCCCTGACACGCCTACCAATTTTCATCGTCCTAGCACGTCCAGAAGCACCAAACTCGCCAAAGCACTGAACCCCACCCTCTAACTCCTCCAAAGAGAGCGGATTCAGTCCGTTTATGTCAATCACGTATCTGCTACATTTGCTTATTCTACCCACCAAGTTCCATCCCGATCTCTCCACTCTAAGCGTTTTCCAAGATTTCCAGTTTCCCCCTCCAACTCCCCCAATGTCAACAGATCTGGTCGGGATTTGAAATAAGAGCTTTGAGACATGAGCTTCTTCTAATTCATTAAGATCTGGTCACCTGTTCTTAAGTTAAAAATACCTCAATTTTTCTAATTTTTCCAAATTAACACCCCCCAGATCCCTCAAAGAGAACGGATCCATTACAATTATGTCAATTATGTGTCAATTACGTGTCAATAACTTGTGCTTATTCTTCCAATCAAGTTTCATCCCGATCTCTCCACTCTAAGCGTTTTCCAAGATTTCCGGTTTCCAAGATTTCTGTTTCCCCCCTCCAGTCCCCTATGTCCTCGGATCCGATTCAAATTGAAAATAGAGCATCTGAGACATAAGATCCTTCTATATATCAATTTTCATTAAAATCCGATCATCCATTCGTAAGATAAAGATACCTCAATTTTCACGTTTTCCAAGAATTCCGGTTCCCCCCTCCAACTCCCCCCAATGTCACCGGATCTGGTTGGGATTTAAAATGAGAGCTCTAAAGCACAAGATGAAATTTCATATCTAGAAGGACCTCGTAACTCAGATCTTCTATTTTAAATACCGATTGGATCCAGTGTCAGTGGGGGGGGGGAATCTTGGAAAACGCTTAAAGTGGAGAGATCAGGATGAAACTTGGTGGGAAGAATAAGTCCAAGATACGTGACTGACATAACAGCACCGGATCCGCTCTCTTTGATGGAGGTCGGGGGGGGGGGAGTAATTCGGAAAAATTAGAAAAGACGAGGTATTTGCAACTTACAAACGGGTGATCAGATCTTAATGAAATTTGATATTTAGAAGGATCTTGTGCTTTAAAGCTCTTATTTTAAATTCCGACAAGATCCTGTGACATTGGGGGGAGTTGGAGGGGGAAACCGGAATTCTTGGAAAACGTGAAAATTGGGGTATTTTTATCTTACGAATAGGTGATTGGATCTTAATGAAACTTGAAATATATAAGGATCTTATGTCTTAGATCCTCCATTTTCGACTCGAATTGGATCCGGGGAAATGGGGGTTGAAGGAGGGAAACAGAAATCTTGGAAAGCGCTTAGAGTGGAGAGATCGGATGAAACTTGGTGGGAAGAATAAGTACAAGTTCTAGATACGTGACTGACATAATTGGAACGGATCCGTTCTCTTTGGGGGAGCTGGGGGGGGGTTAATTTGGAAAAATTAGAAAAACTGAGGCATTTTTAACTTAAGAACGGGTGACCGGATCTTAATGAAATTTGATATTTAGAAGGAATTCATGCCTCAGAGCTCTTATTTAAAATCCCGACCGGATTTGTTTGACATTGGGGGGGGCTGGAGGGGGAAATCGAAAATCTTGGAAAACACTTAGTGGAGGAATCGGGCTGAAGCTTGGTGGATAGAATAAGCAAATGTCGTAGATACGTGATTGACATAACCGTACTGGATTCACTCTCTTTGGAGGAGTTGGGGGAGGGGTTCAGTGCTTTGACGAGTTTGGTGCTTCTGGACGTGTTAGGACGATAAAAATTGGTAGGCGTGTCAGGGAGCTGCACAAATTGACTTGATAAAGTCGTTTTCCCAGATTCGACCAAAAAAAATTCAGTGCCAGTACAACTCGTAATTACCCTTAGGTCTCGGGAGGAGACCCGGTTACTTACAAAGAGAAATGCAGAAACTTAAAAAACTTCGATATAATAATAATAATAACGATATACAGGAGCTTTCCAAATTACATTAAATTACATTTAAATTATATTTAAGGAAACCAGAAAATACACCATAACATTGCATCAAAGATATAGTTCTATTCAATAGCTTTTGCTTTTATAAGTTCTAAGTGCTGCATAAAAGTAAGAAAAACAATAAACGAGCAGCACTATTAATAACTTGAATAATTTACTGAGTTCTTCCCTGAAGGTAAGCGTATCCAAGTCTGATTGATTTTCCTTGAAATCCTGCTGCCAAGCTGAAGCACAAGAATACCAAATTCTCGGAAAGTGAACAATAAATGGGATCGACATTTTCATTCAACAGCATAATTGTCCATTTTGTATGATTCACCATACAATTTGTATAGCTGCTTTTCTCCATTTCCTAGCGTGTGTGCTTTCTCGGTTGGTTGCACTCAATGGCAGTAGCAATCAATATCTTGTACTTCAGAGAAAGCTTTTGGTTTCGAGAGAGTGTATCTGCAGTAGCTGCTATTCATCCATCAATTTCACTTCGAATGTAATACAGATAGCGGCGATAATACAGTAAGTTGTTCATCCTTTGATTGAAGTTGAGAAGTTGTGTTAAATTTAACGGTTAAGGATAAACTCGTTATACGGTGATTTCGGCAGTTATTACACTCTACTAATATGTCTTGATTGCGTTCATTGCTAAAATTGCCTGGAATATCGTACTTTAGATATTGACTGATGCTGCTCAAACTGTATGCAGTCTATCTCGTTCCGTTTCCAGGCAAGCCAAAAGTTTATCAAGTGATCAATTTGCTTTGAAATGTCACCTGCGCTACTTTACTTCAAGGCCGCGTCGTACGCTAAAATTTTAAAAATTTACTGCTGTCTAAGTCGCATTGATCCACATTACGCTGAACGTTTATATGAACGGAAACAAGTTAAGCAATGACTGTAGGCCTACGAGGCAGTGTGCAATTTGCATGCTTGAACATAACAGGGTGATCAGACGGTTTAAAGTAGGACGCATTGACTGCTGGCCTTGTATAGACGTCTGCTTATAGTTTGTAGGAGAACGAACTCCTGTTGGCATTTCTTATCATCTTAAAATTTGTACTTACCACAACCACTTTGAGTATTCTTACCCTGAAATAATAAATCCAAAGTAAATTAGACGTTTAAAACATTTTCAGTTACAAAACAATCAATTTTGCCTTTAGCTCAAATGTGTAAATTTTTAGCAAGACGTTTAAAAGATTTATTACCTAGGACGTTGGTAAAGTGGCCATAATCTAAGCCATCAAAGGCGATGATAGTATCTTTAATGGAAAGCGCATTTAACAACTAAGGTTACGGTGCTGTGATAATCAATTTACAGCAGGTACTTGTTCTTTCCTTTGAAGATTATCGTGTTTGAGGACAGATTGAACATTTATTGGATCGTACTTTGAGGGGCGCCAGTGATGCCTTACATAAACAAGCATGTTTTCATTACACAAATGTATACACCTACATTTTATGAGAAAGTGAGATCTTGAGTGATGCAAGCATTAGTAAGCACACAAGTACTAAAGTCTATAAGGCATAAAATGTTTTGATACTATATCAGCTTGAAAGATACAGAAATCCCGTTCACAACCAGGTCCATATAGTTTATCACTTAAAGAATATTAATCGAATGTAGTTTTATCATTGTTTTAAACCTTGATTGCGTAAATTGAAAGGACTACATGCTGCTGTTTTTTATAAGCGGAACACATATAAGCCAAAACGGGCTCAGATAGCTGAAAAAATAAGCATACACTAAGCAGGTTGCCTAGCCTGTTTTTCTGAGCAGTGACATTCTCGTGATTCTTCCAAATGGCGGACCTATAATTTAAATCCACGTGCAATACTTTCATTGTTGAGAGAATTTGGAAGGCCTAAACCTACCATGGAGAGTCCTACTTATGAACTTATGATACTTATGAACGTTGACTTACTTTTCATCTTCATACTTATGTTGAACAGTATCTGAGTTAAATTTCTCTGGATTTGAATTAGATCCAAAATAAGCATATGATAAGCATATTTTGAGCCTGAAATGGAGCTTTGCTTAAGCAAACCCCAGCCTATCTCGGAAAAATCATATGCTTATTAAAAAATGTACACTTTTGATATCGTTTAAGCGCAAACTTTAACTAGTACAAGCCTTGTTTCTTCCATGTTCCATAATATGCATTTTATTGCTTGCCTTTTGTTGCTATGCATTTACATGTATGCAGACTAGCAAGTTTAGTTTTTTTGATAAATCATCTGTTGGGAAGCCATTTTAAAAGCTGCTCGACCTAAGATGTCCGGAAAAGAAATTACAGTGACTTCCAGGATTTTTGATAGTTTTGTTAGAAAGAAGAGAACGTTTACACTTTACAGGCTAATATTTTCATCCATACCTACGTTTTGTTCGACCATGGGTTTTCTAATGGGTTCTGACTTTAGGTCATGGATTCTATAGTTACTAGTACCTTGCACTTATTTTTGGAGCATATTCAGCATGACAGAGTATGGCAGCGCTGGCTTCTTAACACAGTGCCAATCCATCAATGTGTTTCTACAGTTTCCATGTCATCAATTTATCTTATCTTGACGGGCCAGGTTACGTAAGCGCGAGCAGAAGTTGCTAAGGCTTCTTGATCCCGTTATAAAATCCAAGATGGTCGTTTCTATAAGGAATTCATGAACCACTTGGTCGCAAGCTCATCTAAACTTATGTTCTAAGTACCCATTCTAACGCACTTTAAAGGACAGAAACAGTACGAAGATCTCCAAATATTAATCCAAATAGTTGTAGTTTAATAGATACAGAAAAGGGCTATGTTAAGAATTCTACAAAGGTCCAAATCATGAAATTTGTGACGTAAACATCAAGGTTCGAGATAGCTATGCTGGTCGATGCGATCCAGGTATCAAGCTTCGACAACAGGACTTTGTTTACTAATAATTTTTAAACAGCAATGCAGCTATCAAAGGTACCTGGCAATTTTTTTGTTAGTTATAAAGTTTATCTACAGTTGTCATAACAACAGGATGTTTCTAGTGAGATGCTGCAGATGGGCCCAAAATTTATAATGTTAAGCTAATGTGCCGCCATCATTTATCAGGGAGCCTTTTTCGGCAGTTCAGCAGGACGACAAAATTTGTAAAATTTCATTCTAAGAGGAAAGAAATCGATAACTTTTTTAATCACTCGAAGCTACGCTCGACATTTGCAGATCTGCAGCAATATTTACAATTTGTTTAAAGGTATCAAGAAATCAGGGCAAAGAGTGTCATAAGAACTAGGAAAATTTAACGCAAAACTCAGACTGCGCCAATGGCGGCCCCCAGGCGCAGGCGGTTGCTGTCTGACTGCGGCTCCCTTGCGATTTTATGGAAACTAGGCTAAAGGAACAAAATTGTGGCAATTTGATTATGTATTGCATCACCATAACATCATAAGCCTCGTTTGCAATTGTATTTTTGTGAACGTGCAAAGAAAGTTTGTTAACAACAAGAGTGTCGAGTGTCCTTTCGACCTCTATCCCATTCTGTGACAGTGTTTTTGTAAGGAGACGCAATCGTAAAAGCTCGTAGTTATTAAGTCCAATTTTGTGTACAAAGACCACATTTAGAATACAGAAGGGTGATATAAGAATAACACCTTTTCAATTTGCCCTGAAGGAATTTTCACGCCCTTCCCTTAGCCCTGCTGAGTTTATCTTAGTTTTGAAAAGAACACTAGGAACATAGAAAATATGACACCACCGGGGGATAGAACCCACAAGCCACGCTTTCACGGCGTGCGCTCTACCAAGCGAGCTTGGTGACCTCCGATGTTAGCATACTCTGTTTCTCTAGTCGCCACATTAACTCCCAATTATCCACTGACGGGCACTGAGATCCAGATCAACGCAATTGGAGACCGGCCTTTCTGAACCGTGTGACGTGATCAAGAAAGAACTGCGATCCGTCCCGTCGTACGCCCATTGGAATTAGCAAGTATCTGTTCGAGAGTGTGGTTTTGCAATGAGAATATTTTATAGAACTTGTTTTACCTATTGGGCGGGCACAGCCCCCCCCCCCCGCGCCCGCCCCCTGGCTGCGTGCCTGTAGTATCTGTTCAGCAACTGCAAAAATGTTCTTGCAATACTAGAATACACATTCCAGTTCCATGTCATTTCCTGACGTAGCGTCGCAATGTAAACTGTCTCCGGCCAACTGGATTAACTGGATTCAATTGAGCTCCATCAGGCACCCCAAACAAATGCATTTGCTCTCGACACTCGCATAATTCTCGTCCAACACCACATCTCAAACCCTTGCAGTTCCTTAACTGCCGTTTTGGACAATGTCTATGCTTTACATTCATACAGATCCCGGGACGACATATCGATGAGAGAAATTCTGGTTGAAGTGCTTATTGAGCTTGACGTCAAAACTGGTGTCATTGATTTAAACGTAGATTTTCCAATTCCAATCCTACGTCGAATTTCTCTCTCACATTGACTATCCTCAAACAGCAGGGTACCCAAGAACAAGAAACTAGAAACTTGTTTTAGAATGTCCTCGTGAAGTGATATATTACAGAATGCTACTGTCTTTTCTTTACTTTGCATACAAATTAAGATGTGGAAAAGATTCTTGGTACTCCAAAATTTGTAGATAATATTTAATAACGGAATCATTAGTGAAATGCCATTGACCGGTTTCGTTGCACATTCATCAGAATGGCTCGTGAAAAGAACGAGTTGTTCAAACATTCAAGCATCATTTATGACAATTCGCAAACAAAGAAAGGGATCGAAGCAAAAATTTGTTGACCGCTGATTGGACAATCATTTAGCCTACCAACAATTTGGATGCGCCAAAATTGTTAGAACAATTTTAGAGAAAACACAAACTCCTTTTGTCGGCAAAGTAAAGGATCCCGGGTTTTGATGAAAACGTTTGTGAGTTATCATAAATGATGCTTAAATCTTTGAACAACTCGTTCTTTGCACGAGCCATTCTGATGAGGGTGCAACAAAACCGGTCAATGGCATTTCACTAATTAGTCCGTTATTAAATATTATCTACAAATTAAGATTTCTTCAATTTTTGTCCTTTTTCTTCACTGGCTTGGACGATAATATCCATTATGTGTTGGAGTTTCTCTTGAAAATCGGCTATTACTACCATATCATCTGGATTGCGGAGATTATTAACATTCATACCGCCCACTAGCACCCCTTCCATGTCGGATATTTGCTCCATGATTCTTTCCGTGTAGCGAGAGAAGAAATGAGGGGACACTGGGTATGCTTGTCTCACGCCTCTTTTGATATCGTATCGGTTGATTAGTCTAACTTTTAGTCTATTTCTTTTTACCTTCCGAGTACTTTTGCACAAAGTTTTCGAGGCATATACATATCATACTTTTGACACTCGACGTAAAGCATGACGTATTCTACAATAATGATGATTTAAAATCCTAGAAAAAATTTGAATTGCTGTAATTCTTCCCCTGTGTAATCGGGTAAGAATGATTCCCGTAGGTATAACACTGGGACCTCGTGTTGGGAAAAGGCGCGAATCTTTGACACATACACCCATGCCCTATTGCACATAGAAATCTGCCTATAGCCTGTAAAAACCAAATATGTAATGTCAGTGTTTAGCTTTGACCCTAATACAAACAAATCAGCGGCTCTAGAGATGGAGAATAAGCTACTTTGTACATCGATGCTTCTACGCTCTTAAACAGAGGAAAACAATCTATATTTTCTGTCTAGTCCTGAGGATGACAACATAGTTGACTTGGCATTCCCCTAATGCGTGATGCGTCGGTGAAACTTACTGATCTCGTCACCTTACGGTGACTTTCCTGTAGACAGAGACATTTAACCTGAAGTCTAAAATATCTGCTGTACAAAATCCCTGCGAGTCCAAAATCCCTGCTGTGGAGCATTTTTTCTTGGATATAAAAGATAATGACGTAGGAACCTCTATATGAAAGTGAGGTTAGGATAAAACTCTGCACATGGTAGCTTTATAAACAGTGTTTTATAAAGGGACCTCGACTGGGTATGGGAAGGGGCATTCAGATATTTTAGTACTTTTCCGCCTCATTTCTTAACGTCCGCGGTTCCTAACGGGGGTACTTGTACCCACGGGGACGACGCACTAGATCAGGAAGCATGTGATATAGTGACAATTTCAATGCTGTATAGGCCAAGTACTTACATTCGAAGATCTTCCTCAATTTAGAGAGGGGTATGGAGGAAATTTGAAGAAAGCTCACGGAGCGCAAGCAGATTAAAAGATTAAGAAACTCCGCTTGAAGTATACGTATAAGTTTATTGAGTAATAAGTTCTGATTTAAGAGGAGAATTTTAAGATTATGCATGACACTTTTACCAAAAAAAGTACTTAACTGAGATGTGCACTTAACGAATTGATACTTTTGTGGTCATTCTTCGAAGCTGTATAGATTCTACACCCTCGAAAAAATGTAATAGCTGCTCTACCGAGCCAAAGATTTCTATGTTTTAGAATCTTGGAAGAGATGAAATTGAAAATTGAAAATTAAATGGGGCCATTGCTGCCACCTCACCAAACTCATCGGACAAATTCAGGACGTCGAAGATTAAAGACGGTTGAGGTCACCCGAGAAATAGATACGGAAATAACCTTTACTGCAGAAACACTCGACGAAGAGATTTTGTAGATAATTGTGGGGATAAATTGAAAAAAAAAATTGCCAAAGAAATAGAGAAAGAAGGAAAATATGTTACAGACATTCAGTGAAATTAGGCATTACTTTGAAATTTTCAGTTATTACGCGTAATGCCTGATTTCACTAAATGCCTGTAAGATACACAACTCAAACACAAAGTGCACATTATTTGATGTAGGGGATGAATTACAAATAAAGAACAACATTATCACTGCAGCACGGAGAGACTCCGTTTCATCAATTAGCACAGATTTACAATCAATGTCTATGATTCATAAAATGGCTAAAGCAAAATTACTAAAACCAGAGTTGCGGAAGTTGCCGGGTCGTCCGTAAGACTGACAATATGTTTTGGAAAGCTTAAAAAGTTCAGTTTACGACAAGGAGGAGTTAGCTACTGTGGGTACGTGTTCACACCTACGATCATATCTACAGGAGCCAGGTTGGAAATGTTGTTACTGGTTTTCAACTAAAGGTGCAAGAATTATTGATCATTAGGTTTGCGGAGATGCCTTACGTCTGATGTCTAAAAGAGCTCACATAAACGAACTTGTAGAGGTGTCGAAGGTCATAGAAGAGAAATATGTTTATTTGGTTCGAGAGCTGTACGACCATGTCGAAAGCCATTTTCGAGGGTTAGAAGCACTGAAAGTTTAAATAGTTTGTTAGTGGTACAAAACAAGAATATTGCACGAAATAGCGAAAACATATTGTTCTGAAAAGCTTTCTTCGTCTGAGACTCCTCAGAGTACTAACGTCAGAATGACCGAAATGGAATGTGTGAAAGAGTATACCCAACTGTATTTTGGAGGAACCAATCAGAAATTGGACTGCCTGAAAGGCTTGTGTTTTCTGACCAGTCAGCGTCCATTATAAAAAGATTAATGGAATAGGCCTAGCGAGAAAACGAATTCTTTTTGTCTGCATAGCAAGGGTCTTCTTGCTTTATGTGGAGTGACTCCAGAACGGCCTAATGAAATGCAGACCTGGCCTTTCCTATAATTCGGAAGCAATCGTCCGTGTACACTTTGGCACAGTCTGGGTTCTCAAGCAAGTGCTGCCCTATGACAGAGTCACATTGCTTAGTGGCGTTTTTGGTCTTTGAAACCCGAGGTGGTTATTGTTGGTCCAAAAACATAAGCTATTCAGGCAGTCCAATTTCTGATTGGCTCCTTCAAAATACAGTTGGGTATACTCTTTCACACACTCCATTTCGGTCATTCTGACGTTAGTACTCTGAGGAGTGTCAGATGAAAAAAGCTTTTTAGTGCAATACTTTTACGCTATTTTGTAAAAGTTTAAAAGGAGACATACTCTAGTACAGTCCTTCCCGTCATTATTGAGAAGATTCCTGATTCAGTATTGCACAATACGATCAGAGGATGTGACGAATTTGAAGAACGAATTAAAGAAGGGAGTAAGTCTAAGGGATTTGTGATTTTTTAGAGCAAGATAGCAATGACGTTTCTAAAACGAGACTCTCAGGGAAAATCCCGAGACCTTCAGCATGCAGTCTTCATTCTCAAAGGAAGAGTATGTAGTGTTTTTGTTTTGGAGATCACGAGAAGACTGAATTTCACATCATGGACATTGATGAAGAAAGAAGTTGATAATCAAGCACGGTAGATGTTTTTTATTTTTAAACAAGTGAGATCATGTATTTAAATGCAAGTTTAGATATAATTGTAGATCCTGGCGAGGTAGACATCACGCTCGCTATGGAACAGCAATTTTCAAGTGTAAGTCGTCTGTCTCAGAGACGTTATCAATAGCCAACACTGTTAATTCATGCTTCAATAATGTAGAAACTTGTACCAGGGCCGTACTCCATACTGCACAAGCCATTATTAAGGGATCTAGTAACGTTTTGGCACGAGTTTTACACGATTCTGGTAGTCACCGGAGTTTTATCACACGCCAGTTGGTAGAGCGCTTAGGTGCAAAACCCAGCAGGCGTGCACAGGTCGCAATCAAAACATTCGCTTCCCACGATCAGCAGAGGGACATAGTAGTTGTAGAAATCAGATAAGTTCAGTGTAACAAGGTAGTAAACATCGAAGCATTGATGGTAAATCGCATTGCACAGTTAGCCAATGGACATTCTGAAGTTTTGAAAAACGGTTATGAGTACCTTACTATTTTATAGTCCTCAGACATTTCCATGAAACAAAATTTTTGGTTATGGACGTGTATGTGGCGGTAGATTTGTCTTAGGAACATCCAAGAGCAAAAAATTGTCGAGGCGGTTCAAAAGAGCAATTTCATATAACGATAAAATTTGGGTAGGTAAGCAAATTTGAAAATTGCTGCTTTAATTAATAGCATGTTTGTTGATAATGTTACCAATTTAAGCAATGTGTCTAGGGGAAATTGAGAATTTGAAGAAGCAGTCAACTGGTTGTGGGATACAGATATCCTACAAATAGGGAGAGTTCACTTTGTACACGGACATAATCCTGACACTGTGAAATTTACTTATGTAAGGTATCTAAATCCCAAAACTAAGTGAGCGTACCATGGTAAGTCGATCATAAACCACTTCCATTAAACTATGAGTCATGTGAATTTAGACTCCTTAGTTAATTGGGCAAGTTAAGACAAACATCTGAGTTGTTTAACAATCATGACATCAATATTCAAGAACAGCAAAAGCTTGATATGGTTGAAAGGGTAGCGGACTTAGAGCCAAGTGAAAGAGTTCATCGCTTTGCCAACGGGCTACAATAATGGGAGGGAGGCAGAACCAAGTAAAGTGAGGGTGGTTTCTGTCCCTGAAAGGGGGAATCAGTCATCTCCTTTCATGGGTATCTTCACGTGGACCCATCTGTTGTATCTTTATTGTTTGATCTGTTGATAAGATTTAGAGAGAGGAGAATACCAGTCAATACAGACGTCACACGTAAAAGTTGATTAGTTTAAAAATCTAAGTGTCGCTGGCAAACGAATATACAGGTCGTACACGGCAGAGGTTACAGGACAGAATCGCGGGACATAAGTAAGTAGCGGCCTTCAGAAGTAAATGAAGTAAAGTTTCGAAAATTTTACCGAGTTGTCGAAACTCTTATCGACTTCTGCGAGTTTCATAGATGTGACGTAGGTAAAGAACAACAAGTCAAGGTAGGTGACGTTGTTTTGATAATAGAAGACAAAATCAAGAGAAATAATGGAAAATCGGTAAAGCACAGAATCTTAGCTCCAATAGAGACGTAGCAAAAACAGCTAAGGTTTTGATTGTTGTAGCAAATGGTAGATGTGAACCATTTAGCCGAAAATTACAAACTTATTTCCGTTCGAAGTTAGCAGTACTAGCCAAGCAGACAGTAGCAAATTTAGTCAGGAAGAAAACACAGTTGATCTTGTGGAGGAAAAGGGGAAACCGCCAGCTCACACGCGGCGCGCAGCAGCGTTAGATTCACAGTGGAAAACCCGCGTTTTGCTTGATGATCAGTGTTGCTGTAAGGAGGGCCTGGCACGAGTCAGAGAGGGCGGTGAGCTATGAAAAAAGTTTTGTTCTTTAAGGAGTAATTTTTTAGAATATATTCTCTACAACAACATTAATCCTCAGATCCCTACAAATTAAAATATAAAAGACAATTGGATGAATATATTATGGAATGAAAAAGAAAAGTATAAAACTTAAACTTCTTAACAATGAAAACGTCGCCCCAGAAAAAATTGTTGTCTTGATTGTATTAAAGAAAGTGTATTGAAACAAAGCAATAACGTTGGCTACAGAACTACAAAATTCAGGAAGTTTTAAATATAGCTAGAAAAAGTTTTAAGTAACAGTGAGGATGTAATCGTCTAGGCAACGTCTGAAAATTCATATGTTCTTTTAAGTATTTTTGTAATTCATAAACGTATCGAGTCATAGCACCCAAAAATGCAATGTATTCCGTAAATCATGCTTTGTAACTGGTGCAATGTCACGCAGTTGTACAAATGGGAAACGTTCTGCTGCGAATGAGAGACGCTGTACTAACGAGTACTAATGAAGGTCAATGTACGTGTTTGCATTAAATATCCGCCTATCCTTCGGTACTGTAAAAGTGTCCACAGTTTGTGGCCAACATACTTCAACTTGTAACTAAGTGATATTATGGGTTATTATTCAATAAAGATGGAAGATGGGTCTGATCAAAGAAAACGTTATATTAGAGGATGACGTTTCTACGCTCGTCAATGACTACATTCGACTGCTACATGAAACATGACCTACTTTTTTCTTGAGACAGAATTGGAAGAAGTCGAGCGTCCTGTATATGTTATGAGCCCAATCCCAAGCCATGACAAAAGGGCAGAATCTAACACAAATAGATTTGAAGACCAGCTTCATACGGAGTGGAACCTTTGCAATAGTCTATTACCCAGCCCTCTTGAATTGGTTACCCGGGTAAACCAATCTATGGCAAGGTGTTGGCGTTCGTACCAAAACTGTAACTAGGGTCTTGGTACGAATACAGACCACCTATTTGACCAGAACGGGATTCTTCACTCAAGTGGACATTAAGGCAAAGAACAAAGAACTGCTTTACGCATAGTACTTTAGGTGTCAAAACACTTCATTGGCCTCTGATGGCAAAAAGTTTATTGTGGCATTTAGATTGTTACTCAAAGCTTTGTGTGTCGGACGTAATTGTAGTGCGGACGACGGTTACTGGTGTTACGCAGGGCAGCCGTAAATACTTGAGTACTAAACGATCCTTAAAGTGACATGGAAAAGAGCTAGGTAAAAGGTTCATTAAGAATTTAATACCAATTTTGTTTTTTTCTCCGACAGCATGGGCAACATTCCATACTTTAGCTTCAAAACAAACGTTTATGGTAATTGGCCAGTCAAAGGAGATGCGCTGGGCATGATCTTTGCTGTGAATAAGATTCATTGTTAAAATTTGATTTTGTAGCTATTTTTTCTGAAAACGGTGTTCTCTAAGATTTTTATCCATACAATGACTGTATAATTTCTCCTTCCTGAAGTCTAACCAAAAATACAAGCAATCAGTAAAGCAACTTTAGTACTGAATATGGCTTAAGAATCAACCAACTCCAACTGCAGACTCTGGACCAAAGTCTTATAGGAACAGATCTGCCCTACTAAATTTTGCGTTTAAGGGTGGGGAGTGTTTATGGGAAGGAAACAATAAGATACGATAATGCACGAATAACCGATAGTGCCGAATAATTAAGTATTAGCAGACTATCAGTGGAGGTGTCAACTAGCTGCCAGTAAAGACTGGTCTCCTCCTCACCCCCACCCTCTCCTGGGCGACGGGCCTGTATTGAGTGGAAGGAGAGTGATTAGGCCTCCCCCCTTGTAGTAGATACGCAATGCATTGTGAATATGCATTATGAATTGTAGGACACGCGGTCAGATTGTAAGAATGGACGATTGAAAACGGACGCATGAAGATTATGTGTAACTCACTCTATTAGTATTTTATTGAGTTGCTTCTTATTGAGAACAGAAATATTGCACCCCTTGTTGCGCGATGTGTAAATGAAACCTATTAATCTTGTTATCTTACAGTCGCCTTCCGTGGAGAAATTCGTTCTTGAATATAAATGGCTATTCAAATAGTAATGATGTTGGAACCTCTGTATGACAACGAGGTTAGATTATGACACAGCAAGTTGTGTTTGTTGCCTATTGGTTCTTTTTGTTTTATTAGTTTCCTTAGTTCCATTAATTCCATCATTTCCACCAGAGAAATTCAGCCTGAGTCTAAAATATCTGGTTACACCGCTTAAAAGATTGGTTTACCATTACCAAAATAATATTTTGACATGAGGACAGTATCTTATGAGAGGGGTCATGGCCCTCTAATAACCCCCTTGACTACAAGCTTGACGTAAATAACTAAATATTGAGTCAGGGGTATTTTAAAGAACAAAGCAAAGATCTATATGCCATATCTGTGTTTTCTGATGACGCGAACTTTTTACTCCAACGATGTATTAGAAAAGTTGGTTTGCGGTACAAAACTTGAATATTGCGTTTAGTAACGGACTCATTTTGCTAAACGTTTTCGCCATACACTGATCACAGCAATCGTATGGAGTGAAATTAGAAAGCTATCACGATGAATTTATAGGAAACGAGAAGATCCTAGAAAATAACGGTCACAAGAGCGACACGTTTTCTGCCACTCTTGTTATTGAAAAAGGCGTAAATTGTAAACAAATTTTTTTTGTTGACAAAGTACCGGCTTCCTTGCTTTGATAAATGCTGCCTCCAAAGCGGCAAGATGAAAAGGAGATCTGGCTCTTGCTAATACCCTAAACGAATCCTCTTGATAATCGTCAGCGCATGCACAATGTATTATTTGGCGTACCTTTGTTGTTGATGGACTGACAGTTTGTTATTTTTCATTCATGTAGATAAACGATGGCTCTGTACGCACTATACCGGATGAGGATGAGTGTGACGATCCAGTTAACAATACTCTGGTGTGCGGGTTTCTGCGTGGGATTTCTTATGTTTCAAATTTGGGACACGAAGAGAGAATTCAAAAGATACGTATCGGTGAGCACATGTATTCAATTTCTGCAAATCGGCAATCATAAATCCTATAGACTGTATGGGTGTGATGCATTGCCATTTGGACACAATATCGATCAAGATGTCGGGATTAACACTAGAGAGGTTTTGGTCGGTGACGCAAGCCAGCAGGCAAGAGTCTCTAAAGTTCTTCAGACCTCATCTCAAGACAAAGAAGAATCTCAGGAAGTTAAACTTAGGAATGGAATCATTCAGCGTCAGATTTGCCCGAAGAAGTTACAAGTCCTTATTCTAATTTCTTCATATTATTCCCATACAGTTCGTAGGACATCAATACGGAGCACCTGGGGTGTTGATGGGTCATCATTACTGAGATGGAGTACACTTTTTGTTCTTGCGAAAGGAACAAATACTACAGATACGAAGCTTGCAGAAGAGGAACAAAACTTATATCGAGATATGATCGTAGGGAATTTTGAAGAGGGATTTTATAAACTGACTGGAAAAGTTGAATTCGGATTGCACTGGTCACTAAAACACTGTCAATTTGATTACCTTCTCAAAGGAGACGACGACGTCTTTGTTAATGTACCAAAGCTTATTTCCTTTCTGAAATTGCCTTCAACGCCACGGAAGAGACTTTATTCAGGGAACGTTCACTACAAAGCGCTCGTGAGACGCAAAGGAAGATATGGCGTGCCAGAGGAAGACTACTGGAAATCAGTCTACCCACGTTACTGTTCAGGGGGAGGCTTTGTTCTCTCTGCTGATGTAGTCAGTAACCTAGTAGACAAATTTAAGCGTTCTGCTGACAGACGTAGACTGATTATTGATGATGCTTATGTCGGAGAGCTTGCTTTGGAAGCAGGTATTGATGTTTACCCAAGTAAAGACTTCCTGATGTTTGAGAAATCTTGTACATTTAAGTCAAATGCCATTGTCTTTCATCCAGTAAAGGAGGCCGAGTGTATGAGGAAGCTATATGTAATGTCAGCATCATCCAGAGTGTGATACAAAGGTGTTGGCACCATCATAATAGCCTAATAGATCAATTGAATTTACAGGGCCTCCGAAGGCGGAGGCGTGGCATTTGGAGCTATGGCCTCCGACGCCGAAGGCGGGGACAAGGGGAGCTATAGCCTCCAACTCTACTAGGTTAAATTTGACAATGCTAAATGTTTAATTCATTATTTGCTACAAACACGTTACTCATAATTACGAGTGCTTTAAAAACACGAAGGTAGAAAATATAAATAACTTATTGTATGCAGTTGTTTTTAACGTTGAATGTAGATAAGCTTTTGTAACTAAAAAGACGGTTTTAATTATTGACTATCTAGAAGAATCTGAATCTCAGTCAAAGACATATCTTACTTCTTCCTCAAGTTCAATGTTTGTTTTCAAACTACATACAGTGCTTCGTCGATTATCCGGATATTGATCATCCGGAATTCGATTATCCGGACGTCGTAAAATCTTTAAATCTGTGGTCGCGCGTCGTCAAATTTGCAGAGATTGGTGCCTGCGATTGCGAGAAGTTGCGGGAGAAAGGCGAGTGGCATCGCTGAAGCAAAACTGTATCAAGCAATGTTTCAAAACTTAACTTGGACTCCTTCTCTTTCATACATCATCTGTGAACTGACCAGCCCACGTTGCCAAAAATACTGAATTACCAATGAGTTGTATTTTCTCGAAAATCCGGATTTTTCGATTTTCCGGAAAATGTTTTGGCTGGTCGTGACCGTCCAGATAATCGACGATGGACTGTACTCATCTGAAAAATGCCGGTTCAACTGTTGTGGATAGTACTGACCTAGACTAAAAGAATTAATGCACGTTTTCTTCGTCATTAATCGTAACAGAAAGAGTGCAAATTGCAGACTTGAGTGCATCATCTAGAAAAATCTATCAGATTCGTATAACAAACTTATACCACTTGCAATGTTTTTTTTAATGTACATTTGGTTTCATTGAAGAGAATAAGATGCTAAATACGAACATAAAGGCAAATCGAGAAGTCAAGGAAATAAAACATTGTGCGTTGCGAACGGCTGAGTTGAAGAAAGCAGAGAACAAACTTTCAAGATATCGCAGTAATGGCCAGAAGTCCATGTTATTCACTGACAAGGCATAATAACGCTTAGGCCATTAGGTCCAATAGCTTCCATAGGTCCACTATTTCCACAAAATTACAGTCATGAAGCAGCCAATTTCATACAAAAGGAAGAATCAGAAAATGAATGGCTAGACATGACCGAAGGAAAGGTAAAGGGATAAACGTATAACAGTGATTCTACTTGAAGGAATGAGTAGGGGAAGTTATTAAGATCTTACTATAAGGACACGAGTTAGCACACAAAATAAGGCTATGACGTAGAACACTTACCTAAGAGGAGTCATCCTGATATGATAAATCACAGCCATAAAAATGTGACGTAAAACTATTGCTGCATAGTGACATTGTGCATGTATTAACAGAGGTTTTATTCATCAGGCCGAGTTTTCTCGGCAACCCTTGGCAAGCTCCCTCTAACCCTGGCGACCCTCCATCAATCTCGGAATGTTCTCCAGATGTAGTTCAGTATCATCTACTAACTGATCCGTATAAATCCTTTGATGTCTTCCGATAGATCGTTTACCATGTTTTGGTTGCCAAAACAGGATGTCATTGGCGAGTTCATTCTGCTTCTCCATAGATCACCGGCGAGTTTGAGTGTCCTTTCTCGAATAATAATCGAGACTGGTAAGAGGTGTCCATAAAGACTTTTATTTGTCAAACGTCTCTTCCAGCTAATATTTAGAGGTCTTATTACATGAAAGAAAGAAGCGAATTTGTTTAGGATTGAGCATGAGCTATGTTTTTGTGGATTTTTCTCGGGAAGCGTAACAAACTTGGGAAATTAGAAAAAAGAAATTAATTGTGAGCGAATGTTGTACAGTAATACCAAAGGGTCTTTTCCACCTCTTATTTGAAACTTGGTTATTTTTCAAATTCATCAGACAATACTGAAAATTTGAAGCACCTAAGCAAATTAATTACGCTCTTTTAACACATATAATCACTGCTTTCATTTCATTCTTCAGAGCAAAGCCATCCATGCACTTGTCTCTTTTGAGCTGTGCTTATCACTTGCCTCATTTCCAAGAAAGCAATCTCGAGTTCATACGTTTCTCGGATCATCATGAAATCGTCTGTTTCGTAGAGACTTTTTAAAGTCTGCATTATTAACTTCCGAAATCATAGTGCAGTCAGGATCAATTTGTGAAATTTATCAGACCACAAATACCTATTTTCTACCACTCTGCGTGCTTTTGCTATTTCTAGATATGTTTCCTTTACTTTTATTTGTGTAAGTAAGGAAGTTACACACTGTGCCAGGAAATGTTGAATATTTTGGGGAAGAAGCACAGGGTATAAAGAATACCGAAACTGAAGTAACACACTATTACGTCACATTATTAGGACCTCTAATCTGTCCTCGCTACTTTTCAAGATAGGTTGACGACCTTGTTGACTCTGTACTGATTTTGAATATGTCTAAGATTATCAATATTAATTTTTTAACGAGAGATTACAATCCTGACATGTTTCTTTGCTTTAATGATCGTAACTCATGTTAGAATACACCGAGTTAAACTTATAGTACCTTTGAATTTACTTGAGAAATGATAATTTGGATGAAAGAGATTTATTCTAACCATGAAAAAGTGTATACAAATTATAAAACGAGCGTAGTTTTGAATACTGTTGGCTAGCAGTAAGATTGTCAATAGACCATTTTCACGATGCTCCGCAGAATACTGGTTCTTGAGACTGGTTACCCGAAAAGAATCAAGAAATACCTTAACTGCATTTCGCAGCAATTCAGCTGCAAAGATTGCTCATCAAACTAACTCCAGCTATTTTTTTAAAACTAGAACATGAATGCCAGAAGAAGTTTGACACTTATCAGAGGAAAGCAAGTGAATGCGGTGGCAGGAGTACATACAAATCCGGAAGTTGGCAAATGCTAAGCGTGAAAGGAATGGCAGTTATGAAGATGGTTCAAATAATGTAGGCGAGATCTTAGGCCTGGAAAAGCTGGGAGTCAACTTATTATATGATACCATTAAACAACTGTGATATTCATGGCAAAAGTCCTAAAATTTATTTTGCAACGTTGCAGAGATTTGGTTTTTTGACCCTATACCATTCTATGTCTGATGAGATATCGAAGTTGCTGCTATAATACTTATTATATCCTACTTTTTCAAAGGGCCTTTCTGAAAATTTCCTACAAGATAGCATCGACTATATGCTTTGTACAAAATGAAGGTATGCAATTATGGAGTTGTTATGTTTTCGTAAGACTAAAACATTTTTGGTATAAAGGTACTTTCTTAGTTTCTATATAAAAGCTTAGATACAAACACAAGCCAACATCAACCCTGCAGAAAATAGGTTTGACTGGTCATGTAACCGTCATCATTTCTGGAATGCTTTTAGTCTTCGAAAAAAAAAGATGGCTTAAGATCTGCTTCCAACCACATTTCTTGCTGTAGCTAGAGTTTTGGTAAATGAGTACGGTGAGTTGGCGTTCTTCTTGAAAAGTGCCAGAACATGTTCAACTACTGTGCAAATTCACTTCGAAAACTCTAACTTCACCTGCTCTGAAAGTACGCATACAGGTTGCTTCACTGTTTTTAGCTTTATATATTTTCATCTTTATTTAACTCTCAGCCTGTATCTATATATTTATTTTTACTATTATTTTTATTCTTAGTAAAGTCTCCGGGGTAATTGTGATATCTTGGCTGTTTGAAGCCATCGATTGCCAGATATACTTGGGAGGAAGACAACAAAGGTCTTTCTTCCCGATGTGGGAAGCATATAGCTCATCAATGGACAAATAATCTCCTTTTGAGCTGGGACGCATGCTGAAGGTTGAGTATAATGCTCAGTCACGTACTTGGCGCTTCATCAGAGGGTAGGCGATCGGACCCAAAAAGTATCAGGGTAGGCAGAGCATATATTCATTGTTACCAAAGTATGGGAAAGGAATACGACGAAAAACATTGCATTAACAAACATTAACACTCTTTTTATGAGAAACTCATGAGAAGCCAGTACCCATTTTTTAAAAGAAGGATCGCACACAAAACACGATAGAGAGGTTGAAATGCATATAAATTTTTTCTGTGGCACATATTCCCCTGGGCAGATGGAATACTGAAACAAGAGCTCACCGGGCAGGTGGCGCCCTACCTCGCATGCCCTCAGTGACGTGCCCGTCAGGCTCTAACTTCCATTTATTTGTAGTTTGCTCTTTGGATTGCAAATAACATTATTGGTGAGTTGTGAGGCTGAGATATGTTTTTCATGACGATACTCGGCAAAACTATTCGGAAAAGACCAATTTGGATTTCCGACGTCAATGAACGCCTATCGCAGGTAGGTTACTGTAATGAAATGGCTCAAACGAAGGACTAAGCGCTACTGCGAAGCCAAGAGCTAAAATTAAAAGAGGGCTTGGATATTCTGGGTCGATTAAGTAAAAGCCCTATCTGCATTATCGCTATTATTAAGAAATTTAAGCTATCAAGAAAGCGGTCATCATGGGAGCATGGACACGAAATATAGTTACAGACAGTAGCAGCATGAGAAAGAAACCCTTAGGTAAGTTTAAGTCGTGAACTTAGGACTAATGACGTTTCCTTGAGCAATGATTAACAGATTTGACTGTCTTTAAATCTACCTAGCACGGTGGGGGCAAGTAGGCCTGCGGCTGTCAATACTGTTTAATAAATTTTGAATGGCTTCTTCTACGTTGCTGAAACTTTCTGACTTTTCCTAACTTTTATCTGTCAAACTTTCGGTACGAAAAATTTGGCCCTCAAGTGCTGTGGTCTGGTCACGTGACCCTGATAAAAAAGTTGACCATATATGGTGGAAAGTTTCAAAGGGCTATAACTCGAGATGTTTTTGATAAACTTTTGTAGAATGATCTAAAATTAAGTTTTTAATACATTTCAAACCAATTAATGTTAAGTGAAAGCTAATTAGCATTAATTAGTGGGTAATTATCTATTTGATGACGTCATATTTCCAATCCTAACTTTTTGACAAATTTGTATCTAGAAACAATAGAGAACGGTTCCAAATACATGAAAAGGGCTAATTGGCATTTAATACAAGTATAACCACATGTTACTGTCCAAAGAATGCATATCGTGACACATAATCGACATCTTTTCTTTCAAGCGGTTTAGCTACGATCGTTAAGACTTCTCATCTTTACTATTGGTTCCGATATTTGTCACGAATACTTATGTTTCTCAGATATTTAGAATCGAAAACTATTGTATTGCTCAAAACAGCTTTTAAGGCAACTCTTGCTGCTTTTAATTCATGAAATAAAGCGTAGCAACTTCCATTCCATTTTGATCAGACTTACATCCGGTAAACATTTTTTGATATAACTACCTTACCTTATGATACTAATAAAAACACATATTCTACCAATAATTTCGCAATAAAAACGCTTTAATTCAATTTCAAAGGTGTCGAAGTATTTACAACCTGAATATCAAAGCATAAAACCACGTTTTGTAGAAGTTATACATGTTAAAACAGCCGCGGGCCTATTAGGCAAATACTGTGAGCTGAAGGAGAGTCACACAAATTCTCTACTTCGCTTAACAACTAGGTGCCATAGCTACACGTTGCTAAGTAATCAATTGAGATGTGGCGTGGGTAGGAAAAGGCTGATGAGAGAAGGAACATCATTCATTTTAAAGGGGAGATAAGACATGATTCTAGGCGCTTGTTACTTATAGTGTATATGACATTGTTTGGAAATAAATAGCCTGCAAACCTCACGTGTGATAACTTTCATAGAACCTGAAGATGAAGCGCAAGACTTTCCAATGTAAACAATTAGTTCCTGTGAAGACCTTCCTTTGATGACAAGACTTGACTGATATAGGCCCACACTATTAGACAAAAGCAAGGTGCATATATATCCTTTGAGCTAAATTAATCTATAGCGTGCGGGCATACCTTTAGCACTTAGGCTTTAATTTGCTACTTAATACTACTTGATATAAGTTTCCTGTTTGTTAAAACATCTCCATAAATTACGTTTCTGGGGTTTAAATGACGCTTTCCAAGCCCTTAAAACTTGGTGAAACATATCATGTTTATTTCTATTTCTGGCTCAAGGTCAAAATTGAGTGAAAAGTATTGTTTAGACTACATCAATGTTTTTGCTTGTCCTTTGATTTGTTTGGCAACTAATTTGAGCAATAGATTATAAACTTATGTGATATTTTCCGGTGCTTTAATTATTTTAAGTATAGGGCCTAACTGGTGATCCCCATGAATGTTTCCCTTAACAAAGAATAGATGTGTTGTCGAACGTCGTACCTATGAAACCAAAGAGAAATATGTCAAAGAAGAATACTATCTTGACGAATTGTTTGAAGAGAGATGATCGAACAAGGTGAACTTTTTTAGTTATTGCAAAGATAATGTCCGTGCAGTTATTGGTTTATAGTCGTCACTTTAGGCAGAAAACTGTACAGTATCGTAGATTGCATATCAATTATTCGACACTTTGTGATACTTATGATAGTATATTTCGGCAATCATTTTCTTCTTTAGATTAAACGAGGCTGTTAAGGACAACGACAACGCTGATGTGACCGATTCACAAGACTGCTCAGATGCGGACAAATCTTCGCCAATAACACATAACGCAACGGAAGAATGTTCTAGCCACTTGCCTACCAGTTCAGAACCGGTCCAAATTCCGCATGACAATACCAACCAAAGGATTATAAGTTTCCTTTAACAGAATTTAGTGGCAAAAAGCGTTCATTTCAAACTAGCTGGTTTGTCAAATACCCTTGGCTGAATTACGATATGAAAAGTGACAAAGCGTTTTGTTTTACCTGCATGAAGGCAAATCAAAGAGGAATGATTTCATCCAGCAAGTCAGAAGCAGCATTGTTGTTCAAAAGACTAAAGAATGCGCACATTTCAGCTTTGCAAACTGTCTAGATTGAGGCACATGAAAGTTGAAGGCGTAGCAGGAAACCAATGTCGAACTTAAGTTGATGCCAGAGGGTTTCTAGGTTAGCTACTCATTTAATCATGGCCAAAATTCAAAATGAACGTGAAATAGGTCTGCAGATGCCTCTCAACTGCTGTAACTATGGTTTTGGAAGGTATAAATATTGGTGGACTTATAGTAAAAAACCTAAAATATGCAAATGACACTGCAATCCTTGTAGATTCTCAGAGCAGCCTCCAAAAACCTCTGAATGCGGTAGCCAAGAAAGCGAGGAGATGTGCCTTGAACTAAATGTAAAAAAGCGAAATGAATGGTAGTGAGCCGAAAACCAGACATACCTACATGCAGCCTCACTCATAAAGGAGAAAACCTCAGGAAGGTTGATAAAATCATATAGGCCTATCTTGGCCACACATTAACATCGGATGGACGATGCACCCAAGAAATTAAAAGACGAATAAGTTTAGCTGTGGACAGTTTTTCTAAATTTAGATCCATCATTTAGAACAGAAATTTAAAGGTGACGACAAAAGTCCGTATCATCAAAACCAACGTCTGGTCAGTATTACTTTATGGCTGTGAATGTTGAAAAATCCCAAAAGAAAGTGAAAGAGGAACTTGGTGCTGCGGAGATATGGTTCTACAGACGCATGGTAAGCATTAAATGGCAAGATAAAATACCAAATAAAAAGCTATTGGCTGACAATGATTTGTCAAGATCACTGATCCGTACAATAGAGTACTAAAGTGTGACGTCACATATTAATAAATGTCAAACATTTGATAATAGTTTGCACTCACTGCATTCTCCCTGTTGACATAGATAACATGTCCAAATAGTGGAACGATATCTTCAGCAATAGGTGGGATAAGCCCTTTGAAACTTTAAATCACGCCTATCAAAACCTTATTATTTGAACCCAATTCATAATTTTATGAACTGAGCAAAATTTACAGTGATTCCTTAAGGACTCTCGTAAATTCAAACAGCCGCGATACGGAATTTTCATGCGATTTTTCGTGTCCTGGCATTTGGTGGCATGGTGAACACTCTGATCTAGTTTTGATTGGAATTCCTTGAAGAAAAAGTTTGGTGACGTAATCACTTTAGTACTCTATTAGAAAATGGGCAGGAAACTTTTGAAGACAGGCATGGTGTCACGGCAACAAAACTGGGAAGAATGATTCGTGCTTGGCAGTGCTGGAAGCAACATGTGGTCGAAAACATGAGAACGAGCAAATAAGTAAATATAGAAAACTCTAACGTTATCCACCAACATCAGATTTAAATGCTGTCAGTGGGAACCTTCAAGGACGCTAACGAGACAAGTAAAACCTTTTTCACATCTTAAAATCTGTCTGCTGATAGAAGATAACAATTTTAGCAACTTTGTTGTCGCAATGAGTGTTTAATGCTTCTTTTCTTTGCTATCTACAAATCTATCCCATTATTTTACTAATTATTCTATTAATACTTGTATTTGGTCAATTTTGAATCAATTACATTTATTAAAGTAATAGTGAAATAAGTGGGAAATCATATAAACAGGTAAATAAGAAAATAAAGTGAGAAAGTTGAGAAGCTGCATTAGTGATATTTTAATCTTAGTAAATAGTATGCATCCTAGCGAAGGCTAACTTAGTGAACAGCGCAACCTGCCATAGATTATGAGAATTATGAGAAGAAGTATGTTTAGCCTGTTGAATATTATAAGGTCCTCCAAAAATGATCACGAGGTAAGCAAAGAAAAGAAGCATCTTATCTTTCAACTTTGAAATCTGACTACCCTCATAGACATGTTCCACGGTGTAGCAATTCAACATTACAAATAAATAAATGTTAAATATTTTTGGTATTAAGAGAATGTCTATCTCGTAATACCCTATTTTAAAAATAAGAACATTCGGAATTCTTCAAGGTTTAAAATGTTCTTAGATATTTGAAAAATAAGCCTTTAAAAGTTCTTAAAATGTTCTTAATTCTTAGACTCCAAATACATTAGTCTGTTTTGAATTTCAGACCCCCAAAATGTACACGATCACCCCCGTCATGAAAGTCAATGAGTTCTCCCCCCTGGGGGAACGGCAGATATTTTTGAAGCAATGATTTGATCATCTGGATAAATCGATTTCCCTGATGATTTTCAAACTGTTAGGCATACAAGGATTTAAAAAAACGGGGTTATCGTTTATTGTGCAATATGTATATCTTAATACTAGCTATGGAATGTTCTTAATATTAGTCCAACTTAAGCCTACTTCGTTCTTAAGATGTTCTAAACTTTCACTACTTTCAAGTGTTGCGTGCATGGAAACTATGTTCTTATAAAAAAAATATAGGTGTATGCTAATTTTTTAATAATCATTTAGCACTATCTTTGCTTCACTAAGCCCATGGTAAAGTCAAAAGAGCTGGAGACAATGATTTTACCTCGAATTCTCTTTGTACAATCACTTTCAGTCTAGTTAATTAAACAATGTGGCTAGTCAGGAGAAACAACACGCCTGCAGATAATCAAATATTGTGCTCAAGGGGCAAAGGTCTTATTGCACACCGTTGTCCCCAAGGTTTGCAAATAGAGATTGTTAACAAATGGGTTGTGTAATTAGCTGCTTAATCAAGTTATGAAAGTGGACAACCGGATCACAAACAGTCGTTACAATGTCGTTATTTACAATGAAGGATCTAAATATATGCTCAAGCATAGCATGATCTTAGCGCTCTCAGGTGAAATGAATACAGACGGAGAGATTTGTAAACACAGAAACATGAAATATATGAAGCTACTTAAAGTCCCATTAGGTCAACCTTTGGTGGTCTTACCGTTGTGAATAACATAGACTTTCTGAACGAATTCCCATTACAACATGATACTGGCCCGAGCGGGTACCTACGGGATTTTAATGCATCAAGTAAAAGTTTACTTCTAAAGAAAAACCTTTTAATCACATAAACCAATACGAAGTAAAAGAGGAATTTGCAGATAAAGTAACGGCCATTTTTCTAATTTAGGTTACCATCTTCTTCATGTAAACTTTGTCCAACAGTTGTTTTTATTCTGGCGCACTGGTTCCCAAACCCCTCTCTCACTGCGAGCCAGTTCATTACATCCACATATTCCAAAATAGTCTCCATCACCAATCCCTGATGATAGGTGGTCCCGATTTTGAAACCTATCGTACAGCTCCACCTATATAAACACAAACAAACAAGTATAAAGTGTTAGCAAAATCCAGGGACAATAAAAGATTAAAATCAGGTGGATCGAACACCTTTTGCAGGGACTTCCTTGTTAACTTATACTCGTGCAAGGATTACTGTACCGGTTTTCCGACATGAACATCTTCATATTACATTTATATCAAACTTATTTTAGAAACCGAAGAGTGATGAGTTAAAGTCTCAAAGGTAAAAATAAGGTCTCAAAGGTAAAAATTGTAGAAGCACCACGAATTTGTCATTGGCTTTCTACATTGTGAATCGACTATGCTACCGTTGTGCCGCTGTTCCATGCTATGGAGAGAAAGAAAATTAGCATGTTATGGATTTTATTGACCCTACCATAAACTGGCATTCATATGTCCAGTATGCAGATCATCTGCGCACCCACAACAAATACTGTTTTTGCATTCTTTTTTCGTAATGAAATGAAAACGTGAGGAGGCAGCTCAGTCAGCAAACATAAAAGCAGGGGTAGACACGCAGACAGCACTGCTTCTCTAGCTTTGTCTCCTCATAGGCTGACACTCATGGTTCTCTTGAAGTAGACTTTGTTCATTAAAGCCTTCCGTAGTTATGATCGATACCATTTGAACTACATCATGTACGACCACGTTGGGGCCGTAGTACTTAGTCTAGCGTTGCAAGTGTTAAAAGCTCTATCCGAGGAAGGCCCATGGTTTCTTCATCTTCAGTTATCCTTTCGTCATTTAACAATTTGCTCATCAGTTAGGATTCATCATAGCTATGAGTAATGCTATAGCTAGTTTGCCCAGGCTCTACATTAACGTTTCACGGTCACTGAAAGAGGCATATAGAACCAGCAAGCTCTGCATGCTTAGCTTAGACGCCATTTTCATAGATCACGCGAGTTAATTGTTTAGGAAATTCAGTTAATATTATAATAATAGATAATAAAAGAACTTATTTTGATACGTGCGGCGTGATTACGGAAGACAAAGTCTAGCACTCTTAGTGGTGATATCGTAACGTGAGAAATTGGGACCAGAATATGGAGACCTAAAGAAGCGCTCTTGGGCACGTTTTAAATGTCAAGGAAATTCTACTTCAGAATCAAGGGGCGGCTTTGTATAAACACCACCGTTATTTAAACCAGAGTGACACTAAAAGGATTTAACACACAAAGTCCAACAAGTAAGATTTGGAGTAGTTTATTAACGACAATACAGTCTACCTGTAGAATATCGATAACTTTGCAGTGCTGTATTCCTGCTGCCACAAGTAGTTAACACTAACGTCTCGATTCAATTAGATAGGCGGAACTATTATCGACTGTACTCTTGGATGCCTAATAGACGGGGGGTTGGAATAAACGGGGGTGTGGAAAAATCCCAAAAACTTAATAAACGGGGGGGTTGGAATAGCCGGGGGTTTGCAAAATGAACAAAAAAGAAGTCAAAGAAACATTGTTGAGAATCAACTGCAACTCCCTAATGTTGGTTTTCACATTTCTTTGAGCCTCGTAAAAGGCCACCGTCATCTTTTAATCTGTGATTTTCATATTTTAATAAAGACATTTTCTACTTTTCCGCCAAAGTACGTCCTCAAAAACGTGTCATGGGTAGGAGATTACGTAAAAATTAATAGGTGGGGGGGAAATGTCCTGGGAGGAAAATTTTTGAAAAATTGATTAACGGGGGGGACGTCTATTAGGCACCCAAGAGTACCCATAGTAGGAATAGCTTACGGCGCTGTCTATATATTTGAAAACGTAACAGGAACATGTTGTTCAGTGGCTTATGCGCTGGTAGTAATTCCACTGACATTGGTCACTTTTGTTTGAAACCAAGCCAATGAGAATACGATCGGTAAGGAAAAGTTGACTGGGCTTTCATTTTTTCTTTTAGAAAAACTAGCTAATCCTTCCTTGTTTGTTTTTAATTGAAATGTTCTCGCAAACCTTCATAAGAATTTATAAACGGGCGGAAGTTAATAGATATAAATTGCAGATCTACTAGGTAGTTTCGGCTCTCGTCTTTAGCTTGCTGTCGCAAAATTAGCCTTTACAAAGTAGCAAAGCGGAAAGTATGCTGAAAATTTACAAATATCCGTTCATCACTGAGAGAGTTTCATGAGTTTTGCTAAGGATACTGGTTGCGTATGCCACTGGATATAGCTTTTAAAAACTCTACCACGGCCCCCACCCAAATGACAGTTTACTGGCGTTCGTTATTTTAAGGGAGACCAAGCAAGAAGAACATGGTGATGGAGACATTGGCGCAGGAAGCCATAAAAAAGAAGCAAACTTTCAAAATATGGCAGGAAACAGAGATGAAAATCAGAGAGCGATACAGAAAAAGCAAAAGACGCGCCAAAAGAGCTGTGGCTAAGAATATGTATGGAAAAAAATGTACGAAAAGTTAGATAACAAGAGGAGAGAATAACTATCTCCTAATTGGCTGAACAACGTACAAAAAGGAGACAGGACATCAGAGAAGTAGCGGTTATAAAGGAAAGAGAAGGAGTTTTGCTAACAGAGGAGAGAAAGCTCAAGGGGAGATAGGAAGAGTACTTCCAAAATCTGCTAAATGTGGAAAATGGCAGAAACCCACATAGCAGTGCCTACCAACCGAAGGCTTGGAACAGGATAAAACAGCAATGGAATTGAGAAATGCTCTAATGAAAATAAACAGTGGAAATGCAGCAACATGCTCTGGACAGCCATTGAAGTAACTTCAGCACATAAGCAATGAAGGAGCACAAATGGTGAATACGCTACTCAAAAAAGGTTTGGTGCGAGGAAGAAATGCTATCTGAATGGCACTTAAGTGTTCTTATTACCTATTTCAAGAGGAAAGGCGACCCTTGAAAAATTGAAGGGCATCAAACTGCTAAACCACGTCATGGAAATACTGACAAAGATCATAGGGAAAAGGATATGGATTCTTATCGTCATAAACGATATGCTGTCTGGGTTTAATTTAGGAAAGGGACCAACAGATACAACTTTCATCCTACTGAAACTACAGGAGAAGCGCCTCAAAGTAAACAAAGATTTGGGGTTTTTGGACTTAGAAGTTCAGGTAACTAGAGACCTAGTGTACTGGTACTTCCGACAACGAAATATACACGAAAGGATGGTAAGAATGGTATAGACAAATTACTGCGGGGTAAAAACTGTCGTTAGAACAAAACGACGAGTTTCTTTTTAGAGTTGGACTCCATTAAGAGTCACATGTAATCCCACTCCTCGTTCATTGTTCATTCTTGTTTATTGTATTTAGTAAGAAATTCAGAACATGCCTGCCATGGGAGCTGCTCTTTGCTTCTTACATTAGCTGTTATAGCAAAGAGTGAAGAAAAATTCGAAGAAAGATGGTTGAATTGTCAATAATGCTTGGGGCAAAACGGATTAAAGGTTAATATCATGAAAACAGAAGTCATGGCAAGTAGTCTCAATGAAGTCCACATCAATAACAAGGAAGAGAAAAACGCCACACTCAGGCATGTCCGAAAGTTCAAATACCTCGGGGAGGCAATGGATGCCTGAGGAGTAACAGAGGCAGCAGTAAGTGGAAGGTATCAACAGCATTTGCCGGGTGCAGAGAGAGGGGGAAAGGGGCGTACCATAGCTGACGTCTAAATTGATATCTACATTATTTCACAGAGGCTCCTTTGAAGAGACGCCGTGGTTAACATGGGGAGTGAGAAGCCCCACCCCCCAAACCCTTCCTAACACCGTTTCAGCAAGAAGTAAACCAGATCTTGAAGACACGCGTTTTAATTGCATATCATCCTATTACAAATCTAAACACGAAATAAAAGTTTTAAAAACTAAACTTTGCCGAGAATTTAAGACCTTTAACGTTTCACATCACGGCCTACTTATCACAAAGGATGCCTTTAGAGATCATGGGCTCCACTGCCCCTGTTAAATATTGATACTCCCTCCTTCGCTTTTACTCTTCTGTGTTCTTTCTGGTCACGTAATTTCCTGACTCCAGTGAGCGAAGGCGGTACAAAGCCAAAGGTCAGCCGAGGGGAAAGCCTGGACTTCTTTTGGTATTAGCAAGTAATCGTCATGTTTTATCTTTGTTGGTTAGCTTTCCCGCATCAGCAAACATAAACTACAATCAAATTCAATGAAAATTTGAACAGTGAACGTCTATGATTTTTACACTTCGCCCGGTGTATTGATCGCATTTTGTTCGTTGGGAATGTGTTTTCTACCCAAGAACACGGCAAAACCAAGCAGGGGTGTAAGGTTTGGCACCCACTGCTTAAGTCGGCCATTGATGAAAGGCTGCCAGAGTATCTACCTCAGCACTACAGAAGTTATATGTTTTTACCAAAAATTATGATTTCTCAAGCAATTAAGAGGGAAAGTTTAAAGGTGACAACCTTCTGAATCCCACATGCCCCCTTGTTGCACTCGTTTTGTAACTGATTAATAAATTATAATAGCGTCCGTCTGGACAGTTATTACACGTGGCTCAGCTATGAATCAGTAGCCAACTGTAAGTGGTAGAGAGATAGGAGGAAGATGTGCTAGATTTGAAAACTTCCGACAAGTGGTTGACAATGTAGCTCCAATTAACAGTAATTCGTTGTGAGCCTGAGGAGAGCATTATGCGGCAATTGTGAATTTACTGACATCTATAAAATAAATGGTGTAAATATCGCTCAATTCCGCCCCCCCTGTGCCCCATTTTACTGAGTTTAGCGTCTCCATATTTTCTCATCGTCAGCCACCCTCCCCGTTTTGGAAAAGTTGCCTACCGACACCATCGTTCTGGATGTTTGGAGGCAGCTTCATACGTGATACAAGAGCAACATAGAAGATACGAACTGTCAAGTGAAGTATCTAGTTTAACATAGAGTATTGCACAAATTGTATAGTAATCTGTAGCGGCGTGGGGCGCGTTCCGTAGCAAGGACAAGATCCTGAGTGACGCCCCATGGACCCTATTGGTATGATTTGATTCGTTTAAAAATGCCAAGAAGAGAGACGGTAGGACGAGTTTTTGTGACTTTCAAAAGTCGGGGCTTCCATTTGGCTGAATTAAGAGTTTCTTCCTATCTTATAAATTTATAGGTATTTTTGTTTTCGTGTATTGCAGACTTTTTCCTAGCGCTTTTGTTAGTGGCGCCCCCTTTATCCCACAAATACGGCCCTCTAGTGGGACCGTGGCCCCTTGGCCCCCTTACACGCTGCGACTGATAGTAATGGATCCAAATTGTGCAGTATCAAATATTTTTAAACGGTTGGGAAGTATGATGATGCAGTAAAAACGTCAAAAAAGGAAGAAAAAAGAATTAATCAAACAACGGCAGGAATAAGAGAATGAGGTGAAGTATTTCTGTCAGAACAGTGGGAGATGAAAAGGCACTGATGAAAAAAATAACAAGGAATATCCTAAATGCTGACATAAAAGAGAATACAGAGCTCGGAAGCCCATTAATGCATTATATTTCATAAAATCAGATAGATACTACTGTGATTTCTCAAACTGCTGCGACCCAGAAGTTAAAAAATGTCCTAGACGCAAATCATTGTGGCGTAACGCTCCCCCAACGCCCCTCGACACCCCTAACTCGTATTCTTAACTCACACTCCCAACTCCCAACTCGTCTCTGTGGTGTCGCAAATCTTTCACGAGGCCCAGTTCAAGTGCCTTTCTTTCATCACGAACGAAAGAAGGTGTTAATATTCTTCCTACAAGGCTGCCTCTGCCTGCGCAAAACAGTCTCTCTGCATGAACATGCCCTCCTGTTAATGTCTCTTAATTTCATAAACATTGCTACGAGGAGAAAATTAGTGACACGTATTCGAACGTATTCACATCGTATTCACATCGATTGCAACCGTGCTCACCCTAATCGTATCATCTGATACCTGTTTCGTGACCAAAAATAATCATTTTCCATTTTTCACCATTCGCAATACTGTCTGGCTGTAGCAAGATTTACTTCGAAGTGCCAGAGTTACCGCAGCGACAATGTTTGGAAATCAAACACTCAGTGCAGCCATAAAAGTGACTTATTAGGGGCGGATAACTTTCCTGGTAGGACAAAGAATGCGGAATTCGTCACTGTCTTTCGTCAAGGTGAACAGCATGAAAACAAAGCCCAGCACGACATTGTCAACAAACTTATACGACATCAACACGTTGTCTCCAGCCGGCGTCTGATTTTTTTTAGCCGGTCCAAAGCCTTGCTTATAGTCGTGCACGTCTTTGTTTGGTCACCCAGCAGGTTTACAAACAAGTTATGCAATTTGTTGACTGCGAAGTCTCACCATTAAACTACACCACAGGGTACAAAGGGCAACTCTGCAACTACTTCACTTCTGACTTGCGTGGACTTACGCAGAACTTGTTTCTCCGGTTTCTCCAGTGCAGCGTAGAAGGGCCAAGGGGGAGTTTACTTCCTTTTGTAGTGGGTGTTCTACTGCAGTCAGCGAAGCAGAACTCAAGGAGTAAACAACTTCCGAGGGTGTAAGATTTCGTTAGCACAATCGGATTTATTTATACTGCAAGTAACTTAACAAGAGTACTCTCCAAAGAAATCTCACACATTCTCACAAGTTATTTCATTGTTTATAAAAACAGAAATCCCTGAGAAATGTTAAAGTTTTACCAGAATATTGAAAGTTTCTGTGTTTACACTACCGTGCCTTAAAGCTTTTTTTATCGGGTAGTCTTAAGGTCAATCTCAATTGGGCGTTTTTGAGAGCGCTCGACTTCGGCGATCACACCTTGTGCGCCGGCGCTCACCAGCGCTCAATATCCAGCTCCAGTCGTCGAGCTCGTTCGCCAACGTGTTGCTCAACATAGAAACAATGGAGAGGGGAAAAGCTTCCTTGCCGTACTTGTTAAACAGTGCCAACGCTGACTCACTACGGGTAGAATATCTAAAGGGGAGACTATTTGTATTAAAAATTTTCAAAGAATGCTCTTCGGATGAGTGTCATTCTTTAGAACCCAAAATGAAACAATAAAAATGAAGGAAATTATTTTTCTTGATTCATATACTACTGGGTTGTAGTAAGCATTTATAAGTAGTAAAGCTTTTGTACGTGTCTGGGATAATAACAAAGAGGTGGCCCTACTCTTTTAGAAAAGAAATTATAGCATGATTATAGTGAGAGGGCAACAAAGTTTGACATGTAGGTTCAAGATGTTTCCGGACATAATCTGACATCTACAATTATTATAAATCGCTTTTGAAACTATACAAAGTGTTAAGAATCTAGTTATCGTATATAAGGCTGATATGTGCTGCTCAAACCACCATTTACAGATTACAGCATCCCTCCTACTGAATTTGCATGAACTTTTACTTAAGCAATAGCCGTGTCGAGATCCACAGAATGATAATAATAATAGTACTCCTAACTTTAGAACAGTAAACAAATTTTTAAAACTGGATATGAGACTGCCCCTACGTACCTGAAACACGTACTAACAGCCAAAGAAGGCCTTCTTTACCTGGTTTGAAAGTGCTGATCCATGTTATCATTCAAATTCATAAACCATGACCAGCCTGTCAACAGCGCTAAAAATATTGATGATTCTTCAGGCTCATTGGCTAAGCAAATAGCATGACCTCAGTAGGCCTATTTGCTGCGGGGCGCTGCAAAAGTTCAATCATGTTGAACTCTCTGGCGAGCGCTGGTGCTCACAGCTATCAGATTCCATCACCCAATTAACAGACATATTGGTATTAGTTTGCCCCTCCGTACTGATTATCCTTTGATTTTGCACAGTAACATGGAACGAGCCATGGAAGAACCTTCAGTAAGCACAACAGCAACAATAACAACACCATCGGAAACATCGATAGAGACATATCAAAAGTAAATATAAAAGGATGTGTTAGGGTTGTCTCCAAAAAGAGTATGACAATAGGATTCTTTATAAGTACAAAGCCGAAAATAGTATGGACCAGAGAAGCGGGTGTTTACAATATATCGAGCAGTGGGTGTATCAAAGTAAACAATGTTGAAACAAAATCGCTTTTCTCGACGAAAATGATACGGATAATGCACTAGGTTGCACACAGAAACGAACTAATACATCTTCCAAATTTTTAGGAGACACATCTCATATCACATAAAAATGCTCGACTTTCACAAAATTGAAAGAGGCAGTTGCCATGCCTTCCTTTGTTGAATAGGTCAAGCTGTAGGGTTTTCAGTAAAAGATTTAGTTCTGTGACGGCCTAGATTTTCTAAGGTTTGGTTAATTTCCTTCTTGTCGGACTTTTTGGCTTGCTAAACATCCATATCATGTATACTTTTTGTGCCCTTAGCAACATGTCACTTTACCCTATTGGTCTCGTTCCAATACCCCCAGCCGTAGCATACCTCGTGGTTATTCCCGCAATGCTTTTCGCGTTTGTTTTTGGACTTTTGTCCTAGCAAAGAAATTCAAACTTAGTCACCAGACTCTTTTTAGCTTGGTATCATTTTGCGTACATGAGGCCCTGACGAAGTTTTGCAGTAAGACGAAACATGGTCGAAATTGTAGTTTCGTATATTATCCTTCCTATATTTTCTATTATCAACAATTCCTCTTCCTAAACGTTCAAAGTGCTGGGTAGCCTACTGTTGAAAAAGTATGATTGCAATGGGTGGATTGTAATTATGATCCTATCAATAGCATATGAGTAGGCTTACGACATGAATTGAGATTTGTGCGTACAAGATTACAACATTAAACTATGTTGTTGCTCCAAAGCAGAAGGAAATGTAGTAGTAGGCATAATCGTTGTAGAATTAGGAAGGTTAGTCTAAAACATTTGGATTTTCAGTTACATTTTTTAAAAATTACATGTATATCAAAAGTTTTTACGCTTGTAGCATTTGGAGGGCAGCTCTGCAGACGTCGAGTGTATCAAAACTAAGGGTTACATTGTGATAGACTAGAAAGAGAGTAAAACAAACCATGATACACAAAGTCCATCATCACTAGCATGGGATAGGATATTAAAGGTATAGTGCATAGAGAGTAATACCAATGAGTTCGTGATATATATAGTAGGTGAGGAGAGAACGCTGAAAAAGATAGCCAGACAATGGCAGGCGAGATTGCAGCACCATGGAAAAGGGAGTGTGGCGATGGGTGGAATGGTGCATGATAACTGCAAATGGGGGAAGCCAAGGGGAAAATATATGGACGGACTGAAGAGAGTGATTGGTGATGGTTAGACTTCTTCAGAAGACGAAGGGCAAAAAAGGCAGTTGGAGGTCCCTGAAAGCTAATTTCGGGAAGGGTACACTTATCTTTACGTGTAAGTTGGCCCTACATAGCTTACAAGAACGCAAGCCTTAAAAATTTAGTAAAAGCTAAGAACATGTTTAAAAAAAGGCTTAAGCTGGTTCAAAATCTCACATAGATATTGTATACACACATATTACTAGAAGAAAGTCTATAGTAAACCTTAGGTTCAGATTTGGGAAAATTTAAGAAAGTCTTAAGAAATTAAGGCAGGCTGAACTAATCCACAAGTTAAGAAACATTGGTGAAAAGTGTGGGTGGAAATAATATTTTCCTGCAACAGTCCATATGTATTATCTTTAAAACACAGAACAATATGTACACTTTAAAACTTTGCACATTTGTTAAAAATGTCACGCATCTTGCACAAGGCCAGAATAAGTCATTATTTGTACACAAATGAATAGGAAATGTAACCAAACATTCAAATCATTTGTTTTTGTGGAAAGCTATTATAAATATCGATAGACTGACGGTGTGAATGTTATGATTGTTCTTCCGCTTAGACATCGTAAATTTCATAGTAATTCTGGGCGAGCTATCATGCGATGAATAGATTCGTAGTAAATCACAAGTAAAAAGTTTCTCCGCGGACGATTATTACTATGCAGTATTCTCTCGAATTTGATCTTATCGTATTATCTGGTTTTAATATTTTATACTTAAATGCTAAAATAAGCAGTATAAAATATGTGTAGATGACTAAATCTGTGACGGATAAAGTAGGCCTACCCTATTGAACAATCCATTACTACACAATACATACACATTTGCACTTGATAGTACATATCACATGTTACTTATTATAAGTTAAAAATGGTATTTTGTTAGTGCATATAACAGTCTTACATGATTTGTAAGGAAGTACGTTTTAAGAGACTTTGAAGGCTTAAACTGGATAAATGAGAAACATTTCAGGCTGAAATTGGATTTTTTAAAAGAAACTCGAGCTTCAAGCCGTTGTTTAAGTTTCTTATAAGAAAGCAACGTGTATTTCGCAACTAGAATATATAGAGTATAAAAGCTTTATATCATTTAGCACTAAAAACATATTAAGAACCCCTTTAAATACATATAAACATTTTAAGCCTTGACCACAATCTCTAATTTGGCCCCCTGATAATCAATGGGGCCATTCCCCAGGGCTCTTCTATCCAAAAGGGAAAGTGGTTACCCTGGGGCGGGGATCATCGTTGAGATTAATCTACTCTTAATATATTCCAATCAATTTAAGCCTTGACCGCTCTCCGAGTATTGCTACATAAAAAATGACAGGTAGGGGGAAATGGGATATAGCACGAGGGTAAAGTATTTCTTTATCACTCGCTTCTGATACTCGTTAGGTGTAGCCAACATTATTAGCAGACACAAGGGAATGGCTGCATCGTCTCCAAAATCAATCTCAGGTACGCGTCTTAACCAACTTTCCTAACCTTTGACACTGTCACGTACTCTGATGGCAAAGGTAACATTTTTGAACACGTAAATACGGACTGTACCAAAAGAACCTAAGGATAGCATACGGCCCCCCAAGGCTGCGGCTAGGAGTCATTTGTGTATGTAATAATTAATCCTAACTACAATTTCCTAGTTTTAGGCGTCAAACAAACATATAGCTTTATTATCTAAATTCCAACCAATCATTTTGACAGTGTTATTGAATGCAAGATAGGGCACAGTGGTTGCCTGTTGAGTCTTTTGTCCATTTCAAGAACATGAGCCATAGTCGTACTTGAAACCTATACAAAACTAATAGCCTTTAAGAGATCACTGAATGAGACTTCCTGTTGTCCATCTAAAGATTAAATAGCTCAATGTTTCCACCACAATGAACATACTCTGAACACGAAGACGAGCATTACCCTCAAGCCATTGTGTAGATTCAAGCAACGACTACCTTCAGGGTGCGTTGTTAGTTATATAGTGACGGAAGCGGGCATAAGTTGTCGAAGGACGACAAAAGCGTCGTAGATTTCAAACTGCCTCCAAAACAAATTTGCTTGTAAATTAACTACAAGGAAAGTCTGTTGTGACGGTGGGAGTTAACCAATTAAGAAAATTAAAAGTATTTATTGTAACATAAAACAGAGCAACGCAGTATGTGAGCAATTTTTATGAGTATATTTGTAATAAATGTCTAAGGCAAATCTAAGCTGAAACCAACTACAAATGTTATGATATATATATTTAAATGTAAGAAAAGTTTGTGACGATGATTAGAGTTAGCTAAATTAAGAAAATTCATTGTAGCACCAAATAGACCAACTCAAACCTTTAATCTTTATTTGGATAGATTAAAAATAATGATCCCTTGGCTAACTCCAGATTGAAACAAAAGTAAGAGATTCTAATCATAATGAAACGTCAAATCGTTTGCCTCCTGGATACGGCGATTTGTTTTCATGAAGTATGGTCACAATAAAATTTCCCTCTTCACGTCTTATATCGCGCTCTCTCTTCACGTCTTACATAAGTCTACAAAAAGTGAGTTCCCAATTCAAACAAAATAATTAATTTTATCATTTCGATAATATATTGCAGGTTTTTATGTCATAAGTTATAGCCCTAAGCAGAGTTTGCAAACGCTTAAAGCTATATATAAATATATATATAAGGCTCAATATATATATATATATATATATATATGTATACATATATATATAAACTAAACAGACTGTAAAAAGCCAAAAGTTAAAAAAGATATAAAAAACTAGATGAAGGAATAAAGATTCCGAAAGCTCGTCTTGAGCAGCCAGGTTTTAACGTTTATATATATATACCTGACGAAGATAATATCTAAACGTTGATTAAAATGTTATCTTTATTAAATTCTATATTATATTTATACGCATAGGAGGACATAGGCTTTTGACTATCTATATATCTATATTTATATATTATCAAATTTGTTTCCTCGCTTAAACAAAGCAGTCGATTTCGTGAACCTTATTTAGGTAAATAGAAACGTTCCCTCTAGAGAGAACATATTGGTCAAAAGGATCAAAAACTTTGGTGGACAGTAGCAGAATCTTATAGAAAGTGAAGTTACTTTATCTAAATCGATCGTTTTAAATATCTCCAGGAGAGACAGTCACTCTTCAGAGTAGCTTGAATTTAAACTCTGGTTTACAAGGGGACTAAAACCACTAAGAGCAGAAACCATCTGCTAGCTGTTGAGTAAAATGCTTGCTAAATACCTCAGCAACTCCATGGTTTGCTTGTATAACTAGCCATTGCATGATGTGGTGATCTTTGCTACCTCCGTGTCGCTCGAGGAATCGTCTCTTTGATATATGAGCTATCATTCTTACTTTCTTAAACAAGCTCACAAAGATAAGTAGATTTTAAATTTTGTTCTTGTCGAGTAAAAACGTTTGGTGGCACGTGAATAATGCTAAAAGTGAAAGCATTGTTTCCGGTTACCGCCCTCTCTTGATGGGACTCACGTTCCCGCCTTTGTTCTACTAACCCCGTTAACAACCATAAACGTTTCGCACCCTTTACCTGTCCAATTGTAATTGGACCATAAATATTTGAAACTTCCTCAAATAACGCTCCTACCATCAAGATCGTACTTATTAAAATCGTTCTCTAGCTCCTGATAAATTGATCAATAGTTTGGCTTCCTAGTGTGCAAGAGCTGCTGCTTACCATTTATCTTACAATTTAGACTCTTTTTTGCCAAGTGGTGTTTCTGGAAGTTAAAAAAAAATTGTTCAAGAATAGAACCAAGTTTCTGAAAAAAGAGCAAAGAAAACACTAAAATAAGAAAGGAAACAGGAAAAGAGAATCCTATGTCATCTTTAATTGCCAAAAGATGAAAAGTCTTCTTTGGATATCGAATAGGTCGGGAAGAGCTATTTAGTGTCTCTCAACACCCATTTTCCATTTGCTGGCGCCCAACTAATACTAAACATTTTGCATAGTTTTGAAGACGTTAAGTTTTTCCGCTTCAACTTAAACAACTATTCGCCATGGTTTCCGAGGCACTGCCTCTGCGCATAATAGAGCATCTTGGAATATTAATGTCTTGTTTGTTTATATCCGACATGACCCGACAATGTCCATGTCTTGAGCACCAGACGAAGGATATTAAGCGGCATGCATGTTGTATCGATTCTTATCGATATCAATAACTCCTATGAATTCTGTCGAAATGTTTTAGAATCCTTTAAATATTTGTTGAAAACCCAGTAAATCCCCAACGCGTTTAATTGTGATTGTCAGCGGAGTGGAGAGTAGTCACGAAACTGCAAGATATTTGCAAAATCACGACGTGAGAGCTCCTAAGAACTGCAAACGTAAGCCTTAGAATCCATATAGTACAGTAAGCTGACCAGCGGTAGCAAAGGAGAATTTGGAATACCAACAGCGTCGAATGTAATACTGTAGTACCCAGGAACTACACGAGAGGATCACAGTTATTTGAAGCAAATTAACCCGTCTATTTTTTTACTTACAAAACTTTTGCATACGACAAAAAGGGTCAAATGAAAGAGATTACAAATAGATGTAATAATATATGTTAAATGAGTAAGTTCAGCTAGAAATTAATCATAAAAATCTTACACATAACGTGACAACTTTATAAATTAAGCGTAAGTAAAGAGAGTCTTTCAAAGGGTTGCAGTCTTAATGCACTTTTAATAACTTTAGATGATGTTTTCAATTTTTTAAAACAAACTGCGAAGTGCTATATTGCATTCTAAGAAAAATTAAGTCTATAATTAATAATCTGAATAACTTAGGCCTAATTCAATGAGATTTGGCAAATCCGGAAGAGGTCACGCAACCCGGTGTTATTATGATACTCAAAGCATATGGTACTGATTATATTACATTTTTCCCAGTAGTCGTAGTAAAGAGGTCCTTTAAGGCTGCACAGGTTCACTTCGCTTCTAATAGTTACTCAATCAATACCAGTTTTTCTTATGTTTCTATTTTGGGACATACTCTTCATCTGATCTTTGTAGATTGCCTGCCTGATTATGTCCTTGTAGAGGTAGATAGCTATGCTGAGTCTTGCTTGAAGGAACATACCTTGCCAAGAAATGCTAGAATCGGTTTGCTCTATAGAGTTATTCTTGCACGATCCAACAGACGTGAAGGTATTGGTTGCTTAGTAGACCACGTGTCCTTTTTATAAGTCAACGCAGAATGCCCATCTTCCATACATTGATAACATTTAGATTCTGAGGACACTAACTAGAAATTTTACATTGGAGGTAGCAAAAAGCATCTCCTTCCAACACAGTCTTACCAATTATTTTACACACCAGGATAGTAACTCAAATCATCTGTACTTTGATACAAGTAAAATTTGTATGGAATTTTATGTGTTCTCGATTGCATTCAGTAATTAGTCTCTAATCTTACTGGATCAGGGCTTTCAAAAGCTTTTTAAACAATTTACAACGTAGTGCAGTCTCATCCAGTTTCATGAAGCACAAGTATTCCCTGGTATGAACAACTAGTAGCGTTTTTCTTTTTATCGCCCAGGTCAATACTGTTCATTGCACGAGCAACTCGTCAAGGAAGCTGCACTCAGCCACAGTATGGTATTTATTAGAAGTTTTGTACTTCCACATATACAAGACCTTTCATGTCGCACCCTGATCCTTTTGTAATTATCTTTTTATGATTTGGTTCTCGCTGATTATGATTTACAACTTCTAACGTTCATGGTTAGAGATGGCTCGCTATCGAAGATTTACTGAATTCCATAGTGGGTCTGTCGTATCCATGGCCTGGACTCGTGCTTCTTACAAGTGTTTTGATGCCCCAAAGATTTGTTCAGAAGCAACATTATTAATCTATTGAAGGCTCACGTGACATGGGAGTTGTTAAAGCTAATCATACGGCATCGATGGAATTTTTGGTGAAATCAAAATATTGCATACTAATCATTGTACCATAAAATTGAATTTATGGATTCCTTAAGCTCTTCATCTCTCCAACATTCAAACGTGCAAATTTATGCCAGAAGTTAATCCTTTCCTTAGTATAGTATGCATTCTATAGTATAGTTAACTTAATTTAAAAATTTTTACAGTCGTACAAATGTTTATGTTGAACATAGAAGGAAAGAAAATAATTATGTCAACAAACTGTAATGGGTCACCTCCTCTTCTATGGAATTTTGATATAGTTGAGAGTTTGCTTATTCCTGGGATGTTTGCTGGTAGCGGTTGGATTTTGCAGAAGAACTGAAGGATCGTAAAGTAGTGACAGAGTGGTGTGGTCAGACAGCGCCCATCCTTCCCCTCCCTAGGTTCCTTATATGGACGTTGTCTAAGGACAAATGAAATAATCTAAATGTTAATAAGGCGTTTTAGATAATAATCACGGGTTGCTCACGGGTTGCTCTTGAAAAAAATAAACCGTTTAGCGGACATGCTAGTAGCACACTGAAAGGGACACTCGCATTTCCAATATTCACATCCTAAGCGCATATAGGTTTTGTAAATAAAACATTTTATGAATTGTTAACTTTTGTATAGTCTTATAATATAAAACACAAATAAGATTCAAGATGTTACGTTGAATATTTTGACAAGTGTATTTTGTCATCATCAACCAGATATCACCAGCACAACTGATCAGCTTATATAAAACGCATATGGATCAAATACATTTCGTTACCAGTAAATATGGTTGTGCTTTTCCAGGTTTCACTTGCGTATTATGCTGTGGGACGAACATGGAATTGTAGTTTGACGATGGACAAAAAGATTTTAATGGCCAGACTGAATGCAGGGTCAAAAGAGGGAGCACCCTTTCCTATATCATGTGTCTCTTCCTGCTCTCCTGCTCTCCTGCTCTCCTGCTCTCCTGCTCTCCTGCTGTCCTGCTCTCCTGCTGTCCTGCT
>JAAAKM020000498.1:9769194-9803514 GCA_010016025.2 Alatinidae sp. Z8VKAUB7J3
ATTACTGGATATCTAGCACTTTCAGAACTGTTTCTGCTGTTTTACACTGATATTAACGTGCTATCCAATAACCTGATAGATGGAAACCAGCACACAAAGGGGGGATGTCAGAAATGTTGGAGCGTCTTCCCGTTGGACTGTGTAATAAGGAGACGTTAGTGATTCAGCTAGCTTCTAAGTATCATGTTCTGGAAAAGTTATGACACTTATCTCTTCAATAACAGATCAAAGAAATAAATAGCATGCTGATGAATGTATAAATCTTTCAATTCATGTCTCTTCTTCCTTAATGGCAAATCCCAGTCAAACTGTTTAAGAGATACAGTGGAACCCCCCTAAGTGGACCACCCTCGGGACAAAGTTGGGACAAAAATTCGGGACCGAAAAATTTGACCCACTTAGGTGGGGTGGTCCCGTTACCGGAGTGGTTCTCATGCGGGGTTCCACGGTTCGTGAATCTCAGGAGAGGTATATCCATAAATCAATCAAGCTTTCGACAAACAACGAAATTCTAGTAAACAATATGGCTTGTGTTTTTGTATGTGTTTACAAACATCTGACTTGTGATTATAAACTACAAAATATTATATCCGTGATATGAAGCTCATCACGTAGGCAAATTTGTCAGGTGAGAAGCTGCGATATGGTGAACAAAAATAAAGCGGCTGATTAAAAGGTTTACGTTCTACTCAAAATTAGCAACAGAGGTATGAGAGGTGAGGTCTTTGTGATGATGAACTAGGTAGGAGCATCAGACAAAATTTGATCTGTTTCTTATACAGCGTGTTCCAGAGCAGAATGGGAACGAGGCTTTAGTACAGTTAACAGTACTATGGCTGACGAAAAGACGAATCTGCTGTGGAAGAATGTTCCGAACCTAGTCTATATTAACATCAATCTTTCTCACAGCATTCAAACCTGATTCCTGTGTCAAAATTGGCTCATGTATCATGGATCAACTAAGGATGGTAAAGCTGGAAAAGCGATGAACATTTCGATGAATATTTCGTAATATCGATTAATATGGAAATTATTAAAGATTGTTAAAAAGTCAATTCTCATCTGCAACTGGTAAACATTCACCTTTAGGGACTATTCCATTAAGGCAACGATTTCTAAAATTTACGCCTAACGCCTCTGAATAGTTTTCATGTATCTTCGCACTCCATAAACTAATGATGTACTTCGGTATAATATTTATAACCAATTTTTATAAATGAAAGTGAAACTTAAAGAAGAGGGAAAATATTACAATGAAGTAAGTTGCGTAAATACCACAACAAATGGAAGTTTTCGTTCATACATAAAATTAAAGACCCTGATATTTAGATGGTCACAATTCCTTGTAATTTGATGATTCATTAGTGGTTGTTTCTTGCTTTCATTTGTCGATGATTTTGAGATTTTCAACAAACCAACTTTATCACCTATGGAAAGACTACTTTCATTTTTTGGCCACTCCGACCATTAATTCCGCTTGATTTCTGAATTTTGCAAGTTCCTCTTTATATTAAACCCCTTATTCTATGATAAATAGCGTATTTTTTCACCAAACAGCTTCTCAGGCGAACCCAGCAAAAACGTCCCCGGCTCACACCACCGGAACGCCTGACGCACGCCCTTGTAGGTGAACGCCATCCACAGCCCAAATTCATCCTCACCCCAGTCTGATGCCCAGGCTTCAGAAAGTTCTTCGGGAAATACGGTGTGTTTGCGAATAGACACGACTGTTAGCTCCGGCGTCGCACGCAGCTTTTCATCGGCAGTGATAAGCTGCGCGTGGTGGAGATAACCATGTGCTTAACCGGTCCAATGCGATTCAGTGCTGCTTTGCCTTCCTGAACCGGTTTGAGAAATTCAGACAAGCACCGGCGCAATTCGGTAACATTAACTGAGGTCATCAAAATCATAAAATGTATGCCATTTGTGCACATTGTAATGCGCTGCTTGAAATCAATTCAATCGCTTTTATGCCATGTTGCGCGAGTTTTTTCATTATCTGCTGACACCGTGCCCGACAGCGCACCGCCGTCTCGGCTATCTCGCGGGGCTTGCTGCGATCCAGGCGCGTTATCGGCGGATTGGTCAATACTGGCAAACTCATCTCGACCACAGTCGCCGATTTATTGCACGGGCCGCGGCACTAACACCGGTGCGCAACAAAGCCGTGGTATTGGGTTCCGGGTTGCTGCTCGATGTGCCTGTGGAAATGCTGGCGAAACAGTTTAGTACGGTGATTCTGGTTGATGTCGCTCATCTCATTGGCACGCGCCTTCAGTGCCTGCGGCATCGCACCGTGACGTTATCGGAACATGATATTATCGGCACCGCAAAACCGCTGCTTGCCTACCGGCAGGGCGATCCGCTGCCGCAACCCGCCGCATCGCTGCCGCCCATTGCGCAAGACGCCGATTTGATCATCAGTTGCAATATTCTGTCACAACTGGCCATCACGCCGGTTGAATACCTGCAGAAACACTTTACTGTCGATGACAACCTGCTGGCACGCTGGCAACGCGACATCGTCTCCGACCATCTGGCATTATTGGCCGCACAACCTGCCCGACGGGTTGTGTTATGCGACGCTGTCCACGATTATCTGGATCGGCACGGCAAAATGCTGCACAGCCAGGATATGCTGCACGGCGTAAATGTTGGCAAAGCCGATCGACAGTGGCGCTGGCTCATCGCACCATTGGCTGAACTGGACGATCAATACCAGTTACGCGCAACCGTGCTGGGGATTAGTGATTGGTCTTTGCCTGAGTAACTAACGAGCGCTGTTATCACCATTGTCGTTATCCGGCTGCTATGGAAGGTGCATTGCAACATTGTCAATACAGATGGTGTACAAACAGCGAACAATCCTCGGGAAAATCTGTCTGCAGGATTTCTCCCACTCACCTGGAGTGGGAGAAATAGCTTACGAAACGTTTGGAAGCATGCTTCCAACTGTACGGATCAAATGCTATCCGCTACTGGGACGATCAGCCTCATTCGCTTTAATCTGCGCTTCCAGTTCCATAATGCGGCTCTCAAGTTTGGCATACAGCGCCCTTTCTTCCGGCGAAGGCGTTGCCGGTACAGAAGCCGATTGCGGCGCCTTGTTTTCCAGCAGTTCCACTTTGGCCTGCAATTGATCCAGTTGCTGTTCGCTTTCCGGACCGGCCATATGGGTGAACTCAACGCTGTCTTCATAAGGTTCGCGCGTCGTTCCGGTCAGTTTTATAATGGTGCCAGCGACCAGCCCGCCGACGATGGCGATAGCCAGTGTAATGCCGATACCGGTCAATTGCGCGCCCGCAATGCCGGGCACCACCAGTAATGCGCTTAAGCCGCCTAGTAAACCGGGCATACCGTGCAGGTTATGCACGCCACAGGTATCGAGCAGTTTGAATTTGCGTTCCAACAGCGGCAACAGGTAGACATAACCCAGAACCGAAATCGCGCCGGCCAGCAAACCAATGCCAAATGCACCGGTTGGCGAGACGACATCACAAACCGAGCCGATACCGACACCACCGGCCAGCGCGGCATTCGCCATGTCGACCATGGAGGTTTTGCCGCCGTTTAGCTTGTAGCTTAAAAAGTAGGTCGCGATCGTCGCGCCGGATAACGCTAACAGCGTATTGGCAACTGTTTGCGGCATATCTTCCAACGGCGCCAGCGCGGTTGCAAAACTCGGCCAGAACAGCCACAACACCATGGAACCCAACATCGCGAAACGGTCGGATGTATGGTCGGATTCAATGGGTTTAGTGCGCTGATATTCCGTGGTCAACACAATCGACATGGCCATCCCGAAATAAGCGCCAAACGCGTGGATAACAATCGAACCGGCGGTGTCCTGGAATCCGGTTGTCAATCCGAGTGCGTCATCCAGTACAATCCATTCGTTCAACAGGTAAAGCGGCACCAGCAGCAGCGCCAGAAGCGCATACTGGAAAACGCGCAAACGCCCCAACACTGCACCCATTGCAATCAGGGCGGTCGCCACAGACAGTTCCGCAAACAGGATCGCATCCAGTGTATGTGGATCCAGGTGATGACCGAAAACGCCGTTAGCGCGCAGCAAAATATACAGCGGCAGACCGACGGCAACAACCAGATAGGTTCCGGTTACCGCGCCAAAGCCGTAGCGGCGCACAAAAACCATGAGAAAACCGAAACCGATCAACAACATCGCCAGAATATGGATAATGTAGTTGTATTGCGCAACAACACGCGCTTCGTTAACCGGTTCCTCTGCACTAACCAGACTACTAAACCCCAGGAGAAGCAAACTCACCGCTCCTAGCAGCGTCATGCTCAAACCTTTTTTCATATGATTTGTCCTTTATAATGATTTTTCGGGCTGCAGATTCAACATAATCAGCACAACCCAGGTTAGAAGGACGCCATCCATGCACCCGACGACGCCCAAGCCAGAGTGTGAACCCTAATCCCCTTAAACACAATATGGTTAAGAAAAATAGTTGAATTTATTGTAAAAAGCAGACTTGGCGAGTGACTGAAAAATGCTTTCCTCGAATTACCGAGCGTACCAACTCAGAACGTTTTCCGGAGGCTAGTTACAAAAAAACAGGACATAAAATAACCTGCTCAACAAAATGGACAACATCGGGAAAATCTACATTCCGGTGGAAGAAAGACAAAGAACAGAATCATCGGAACCAACCATTGCCGGAAATTCATTTCCCCGGCCTGTCGGTTGCACTTACAAAGGAATTGTGTCAAATAACGACCCTAACGAAATCTGTTATGATGAAACTTAAGTTGGCGTATTATCAAATAATTAAAAGGGATAGTATGCAACTTGACGCGCCAGGTTTCATTTTGGGCGAAATATATTGCGCTGTTTCAAACGTGCAATTCTAGCAAACCATCAAAGGAGTAGAGCATGAGTTTTGAAGAAATGACAGAAGAAGAAATTCTAAGAGTTGCCAACCCCATAATGGATAATCTCATGGATGCATCTACAAAAATTGACTATGAAAAGCACATAAAAGATTTTACGGATAGGCTAAAAAAAATCGTCACACAACCATATCTTCAAAAAATTTGCGAAAAATATCAGGCAGAAAAAGGTTTTTTTTTAACACGTGATCCTATTGCCGTATTCAAGCGCGCTGATTCAGCTGCAATAGTATGGAAACAAACCTTTACAAAAGCTAAAGGGGAATATGTAGCAGAAATGGTTTTGGTAAATACAAATGGAAAATATCAGGTAGACCATGTAATGGTGTTTTAGAGTTCGCATTTGTAGTAACGCTTTCTCACATGCCATAAAGTTGTATATATAGTACAGTTTTAAGTCTAGTCATTTTAAGAGCAAAAAAATGCCTAGAACAAACGAGGTAACGCCATGAACATGATAGGGGTGACGGTTACAAAGCCAAAGTAGAGTACGATCCGGACTTGGACCAGTTCCGGGGAGAAATACTCGGGTTAAATGGAAGCGCTGACTTTTATGGTAATAGCCCTTCGTCTCTGCGCAAGGAATTCAAAAATTCGTTAATAGTATTTCTTGAGGTTTGCGAAGAAAAAGGCATCAGTCCAAAAAAGAATACTCCGGCAAATTCAACCTCAGAATCTCATCGGAATTGCATCGTAAAATTGCGACCAGAGCAACCGCTGAGCATAAAAGCATTAATCAACTCGTTTCAGAGATATTGAAGCACTCGGTCAACGGATAGGACCAGAGCACGCACGAAACGCCTCGTTACTTGAATCGCTTATTGAACGCCCCCCTGCTCCGACACATTTCAATACTGTGGAGCTGAACGGTTCCATTCCATTGGCTGCTTGCCTGCCCCGTGAAAAAAAAGAAAAAAACAGAAGCATCGAAACAAGCCATCGCCGGGAGCGCATTTCCCCGGTCTATCGGTTACACTGTCAAAACAATTGTGTAGAATAAGCGCCATAACAAACATGTTAAACGCCCAATGGGTGTTAACGATAGCCGATTCCATTCATTTCGGGAAATTCAACATGTCCGACAACGATTTAGCGCAAGAAAATCCACCCGCCAACGAGGCGGTTATTATTCAGGAACTTGCCGAACGACTTAAAGCTAAAATCATCAAAGACAATCCGACGGGCATTATGCGCCGTGACGCGCACCCGAAAATGCACGGCGTGGTGAAAGCCGAGTTTATTGTTGAACCTGAATTGCCGGAACACTTGCGCGTCGGCCTTTTTAAGGAAGCGAAAACCTATCCCGCGTGGATTCGATTTTCCAACCAGAGCGGTACGCTCAACCCGGATATCGAGCGCGATATTCGCGGCATGGCGATCAAACTGATGAGCGTGCCCGGAAAAAAACTGCAAGACGGCGAAGAAGACGCGCAAACGCACGATTTCATTCTGATCAGCACCCATGTGTTCGTCACAAAAGACGTTGCGGAATTTAACGATCTGCTCAAAGCGCTTACCGGAAGTATTTTATCGAAAACCCGGTTTTTCGCGACACACTGGCGCGTAGTCGGAAATCTGATCAAGTCGCTCAAGCAATTCGCCAATCCGCTGCAAATCCGCTACTTCAGTACGACGCCGTACCTTTGGGGCCTACAAGCCGTGAAATATTCGACTATCCCGCATGTTTCCGATCCCGACTCTATCCCGGACAACCCGGAAGACAATTACATGCGCAGCACCATGGTCGCGCAGCTTGCGCGCGAAGCGGTTGAATTTGATTTTTCGGTTCAGTTGCAAACCGATGCGGTGACCATGCCGATTGAAGATCCCGGACAGGAATGGCGCGAGGATGAATCGCCTTTTCAAAAAGTCGCCACAATCCGCATTCCACGGCAGACTTTCGATACGGAACAACAAGACGAATTTGGCGAAAACCTGTCGTATTCACCCTGGCATTGTATCGCCGAACACCGTCCGCTGGGCGGCATCAATCGCGCACGCCGCGTCATTTATCCTTTTATTTCAAAATTCCGCCACGACCAAAACCAGGTGCCGGTTAAAGAGCCGGATAGCTGGGAGATTTGATTTCAACGGATTGCTTTGGCAGCAAAGGGCAATTGGTCAGCAATCACGTCCATCGATAAACGTGCAATCAGGCGCATGTCCTGCCCGACCATACGCGCATCGGTAATCTGCAGCGCTATCTTCTGATCCAGACGGGTGAATTCGGGCAATTGAAACATGTCTCGGGCATGACGGCCCAACAGACTGGGTGCCAGATACATCACCATCTCGTCCACCAACCCTGCTGCAATCAGTGCGCCGCTCAGTATACTCCCCGCTTCGATCAGCACTTCGTTGCATTCCAGCCGCGCCAGCGTCGTCATGACACCGGCCAGATCAACACGCTCCGGCACGTCGGACGGCAGGGATATCACGGTCACGCCCATGGCCTCCAGCCGGGAGATTTTTGCCGTGTCATCAGTCAGCGCGGTGAAAACAACCGCTTCACCATTTTTCAGGATCTCGGCGTCGAGCGCAATCGCCAGACGGTTATCGACAATGACTTTTTTGGGCTGGCGGGACGTAGAAACATGACGCACGCTAAGTTGCGGATTATCCGCGAGTACGGTGCCGATGCCGGTCATAACGGCGCACGAGCGCGCGCGCCAGCGGTGCCCGTCCCGGCGCGCGGGTTCACCAGTAATCCATTGACTCGCGCCGTTTTGCAGTGCAGTTTTTCCGTCCAGACTGGCCGCCATTTTCAGTCTTACCCACGGTTTGTTGCGCTGCATGCGTTGAATAAAGCCCGCGTTCAGCACCTGCGCCTGTTGCTGCATCAAACCGGTCTGAACGGCAATACCGGCCTGTTGCAAAGCGGCAATGCCGTTTCCCAGCACCAGCGGATTGGGGTCTTCCATTGCGACCACGACACGCGCAACACCTGCCTGGATTAATGCCTGCGTACACGGCGGAGTGCGGCCGTGATGACTGCAGGGTTCCAGGGTAACGTAGGCCGTTGCGCCGCGCGCCGCCGCACCGGCTGCTGACAATGCATTGATTTCAGCGTGAGGCTGGCCCGCTTTTTCATGCCAGCCGCTACCGACAACGCGGTCTTGTTGTGCAATGACGCAACCGACGCGGGGATTGGGAGAGGTGGTATAGCGTCCCTTTTCCGCCAGTTGCAATGCCTGCGCCATGAACCGGCGGTCTGCCGGTGTAAAGGTTGGAATCGATGACATCAATTTGAATAAGCGATATGCCTCAGCTCAATGATTCTTTTTGGATTTTGCACGCCGGGCCGACTGGTTTTTTGGTTTTGCCGGCGCGTTTCCCGTTTCAACGGCGGATCCAACTTCGTCGACCGCATTCACTTCGCGAATCGCATCGCGGAAATCGTCGACATCCTGAAAGCTTCTATAGACTGATGCAAAGCGGATATACGCCACCTTGTCGAGTTTATGGAGTTCGTTCATCACCCTCTCACCGATACTGCGTGACGTCACTTCACGTTCGCCCAGACTGAGCAGTTTTTGCACGATGCGATCGATAGCGGCTTCAACATAGTCGGTTGGTACTGGACGCTTATGCAGTGCACGCTTGAAACCGGTCAACAGTTTGTTGCGGTCGAATTCAGTGCGCGAACCGTCGTGTTTCACCACTTGCGGCAGCCGCAGCTCAACCGTTTCATAGGTAGTAAAGCGCTTGTCACACGCCGGACAACGCCGTCTGCGGCGTATCCGGTTGCCTTCCTCGCTGACGCGCGAATCGATTACATTGGTATCTTCCGCGTTACAGAACGGGCATTTCATAATCGATACTTCACAATCGATTGAGGCATTTGAAGTGAATCTAACACGACCTGATACCAGATCGGGTCATTGTGTTGACAATTATCCGTACACCGGAAATTTTTTGCATAGCGCTTTTGCTTCATTGCCTACACGCTCGATCACTTTGGTGTCTTCCGGTGCTTCCAGTACGTCGGCAATCATATTGGCCAACTGTTCGGATTCAAGCTCCTTAAAACCGCGCGTTGTCATGGCGGGCGAGCCGATACGGATACCGCTGGTGACAAACGGTTTTTGCGGATCATTCGGAATCGCGTTTTTGTTGACGGTGATATGCGCGTGCTCCAACGCCGCTTCAGCCGCTTTACCGGTCAGGTTGATCGCTTGCAGGTCGACCAGAAACAAATGGCAGTCGGTCTGCCCGGAGACAATGCGTAGCCCGCGCTGTTGCAGCACTTTTGCCATGACGCGCGCATTTTCAATCACCTGTTCCTGATACTTTTTGAATTCCTTGGTTGACGCTTCCTTGAAAGCCACCGCTTTCGCCGCAATCACATGCATCAACGGGCCACCCTGAGTTTGCGGAAAAATCGCCGAATTCAACGCTTTTTCATGTTCGGGCTTGGCCATGATGATGCCGCCGCGCGGCCCGCGCAGTGTTTTGTGCGTGGTGCTGGTCACAAAATCGGCGATACCGACCGGATTCGGATAATAACCCGCCGCAATCAAACCAGCGTAATGCGCCATATCGACAAACAGATAAGCACCGATCGAATCGGCAATTTTGCGAAACCGTTTCCAGTCGATGACACGGGCATACGCCGACGCACCGGCCACTATCATTTTGGGTTTGTGTTCATGCGCGAGTTTTTCGACCTGATCGTAGTCCAGTTCTTCGGTGTCCGGATGCAGTCCATACGAAACCGAATTAAAAATCTTGCCGCTCATACTGACTGATGCGCCATGCGTCAAATGCCCGCCATGCGCCAAAGACATGCCTAACAGGGTATCTCCCGGTTTCAGTACGGAAAGATAAACAGCCGCGTTCGCCTGCGACCCGGAATGCGGTTGGACGTTCACATACTCCGCATTAAACAGCGCCTTGACGCGGTCGATTGCCAGCTGCTCGACTGTATCGACAAAATTACAACCGCCGTAATACCGTTTGCCGGGATAACCTTCGGCGTATTTGTTGGTTAACACTGAACCTTGCGCCTGCATAACCGCGGGACTGGCATAGTTCTCCGATGCGATGAGTTCAATGTATTCTTCCTGCCGTTGCAATTCGCCATTCATGGCGCGCCACAGATCAGGATCAACATTTTCTACCGTATGACTCTGCGAAAACATGGTGTTATCAAACCTTTAAAATTTAAGAGACTGTAAGCCGTATATATTACCATTATTACCGCGACAAACAGCACATAAGATTTCCGCTCCTCGCATAACCGATCGTGTATTGAATCTGCCTTCGGTTATCGCAATTGCAGGTAATCTTCGTCGGTAATCTTGGACCATGCTTTAGCGGTTTCCAGAAAAGCGCGCTGACTCTCAATGACTTCGCGTGCAAGCGGCGATTTTTCCGCCACTTGATCGAGCAATTCGTCATTGGCTTTTTTGAACAAATCAAGCACGTCATCCGGCAACGTACGGATTTTGATATCGTTGTGCTGTTGCATGGTTTGCCAGGCAACAGCGTTGCGATAAAACGATTCGGACAGCATATCAAACGATACTTCCTTGGCCGCTACGGCGATAATTGTTTTCAGATCTAGCGGCAGCGCGTCGTATCGCTGTTGATTGATAAAAACATGCACTTCCGCGCCGGGCTCGTGCCAACCGGTGTAATAATACGGTGCGATTTTATGAAAACCCATTTTCATGTCGTTTTCAGGCCCCACCCACTCAACGGCGTCGATGGTACCACGTTCCAGTGCGGTGTACAGTTCGCCGGGCGGGATACTGACCGGATTCATACCGGCTTTGCCGACCACTTCACCGGCATGACCGGGCATGCGTATTTTCAGGCCTTTCAAATCATGTACGGAACGGATTTCCTTGCGAAACCATCCACCCATCTGGATATGCGTATTACCCCCCGGAAACGCAACAACGTTATGGCGCGCATACACCTTTTGCAATAATTCCAGACCGCCGCCATAGTAATACCAGGCGTTCATTTCAGTGGGATTCATGCCGAACGGCGTGGCGGTAAAAAATGTGGTCGCCGGATCTTTGCCTTTGTAAAAGTAGGAGGCACTATGGCCCATTTCGTACGCTCCCGAGCGCACCATATCGAGTACGGCAAGTGGCGCTTTGTGTTTACCGGGGGCATCGACAGCAATACTGAAACGGCCGCCGGACATCAATTCCACATTACGGGCGAAACGCACCGCGGCGTTATAGAGCATGGGCGTGCCTTCTGGCCAGGACATGGCCAGCCGCCATTGATAAATTGGGGTTTGTTGCGCTTGGAGCGGAACTGAAAACAGACATACCGCCCAAAACACTACCGTGGCATGGATGAGCCGCTTCATCATCGGCATGGCTTTGAACGCATGTAAAGTCTGCGTGCGATTACGCGCAACACTAACATGCTGGATTTTGCAAAACCGCCAGCGTAATCGTTCAAGTTTGAAATACCCGCCGGCGCGAATAAAATCAGGCGGTCTCAGGCACGATATCTTCCGCAAAAATCAACCGTACTTTTCCGTCATCATCCAGATCCACCGTCACTTTGCCGCCACTTGCCAGCCGTCCGAACAACAGTTCATCGGCCAGTGCCTGACGCACGGTATCCTGTATCAATCGCTCCATCGGCCGCGCGCCCATTTGCGGGTCGAAACCGTTTTTGGCGAGATATTTGCGCAGCGCGTCGGTAAAGACGACTTCCACTTTTTTCTCTTGCAGTTGCGCTTCAAGCTGCATCAGGAATTTGTCGGTGACGCGTAAAATCACTTGTTCGTCGAGCATTGAGAATGAAATCATGGCGTCCAGCCGGTTTCTGAATTCCGGTGTAAACAGACGCTTGATATCGGCGAGTTCATCACCGGCCTGGGCCGATTTGGTGAAACCGATAGTGGATTTGGTCAGTGATTCGGCGCCGGCGTTCGTGGTCATGATAATAATCACGTTGCGAAAATCGGCTTTGCGTCCATTGTTATCCGTTAGCGTACCGTAATCCATCACCTGCAACAGAATATTGAAAATATCGGTATGCGCTTTTTCAATTTCATCCAGTAACAACACCGAATAAGGATGTTTGACGATGGTTTCGGTCAGTAACCCGCCCTGATCGAAACCGACATAACCCGGCGGCGCGCCGATTAAACGGGAAACTGCATGCCGCTCCATGTATTCCGACATATCGAAACGCTGCAACGGCACGCCGAGCGCATAAGCCAGCTGACGCGCGACTTCCGTTTTACCGACGCCAGTCGGCCCGGAAAACAGGAACGACCCCACCGGCTTACGCGGGTTACCCAGTCCGCTTCTGGCCATTTTGATGGCCGCGCACAGTGCATTGATCGCCTTATCCTGCCCGAATACAATTGCTTTCATGTCACGTTCCAGCGTCTTCAGGCGATTTCGATCGTCGCTCGAGATATTTTGCGGCGGAATACGCGCAATTTTGGCCACAATACTTTCTATATCGCCTTTGCCGATGATTTTCCGTTTTCTGGATTTAGGCAGTATGCGTTGCGCCGCACCGGCTTCATCGATAACGTCAATCGCTTTATCCGGCAAATGTTTGTCGTTGATGAAGCGGTCGGCCAGTTCGGCCGCAGAATGTAATGCACTCAAGGTATATTTGACTTGATGATGCGCTTCATAACGCGACTTCAAGCCGCGCAAAATGGCAACTGTCTCACTGACACTGGGTTCTTGTACGTCAATTTGCTGGAATCGTCTTGACAGCGCATGGTCTTTTTCGAAAATCCCGCGATATTCGGTATAGGTCGTCGCGCCGATACAACGCAATTGCCCGGTGCTCAATACCGGTTTGAGCAGATTAGACGCATCCAGCACTCCGCCGGACGCCGCACCGGCACCGATTAGGGTATGGATTTCATCGATGAACAGTACCGTCTCATGGCTGTCGATTAATTGTTTGAGCACCGCTTTCAGGCGTTGTTCGAAGTCGCCCCGGTACTTCGTTCCGGCAAGCAAAGCACCCATATCCAGTGCATAGACCTGATGGTTTAATAGTATTTCCGGCACATCACCATCGACAATCCGTTTTGCCAGACCTTCCGCAATGGCGGTTTTACCGACACCGGCCTCTCCCACCAACAACGGATTGTTTTTACGTCTGCGGCATAGGGTCTGGATAACGCGTTCGATCTCCGCTTCACGCCCGATCAACGGATCGATTTTATTGGTCAAAGCCAGCACATTGAGGTTGACCGTATAATTTTCCAGCGTGTTATTGCTTGGTGCACTTTGTTCCTGTTGTCCCTGTGACTGTTCCTGTTCGACTTCGCTACCGGATTTGGCCGCCTCATTATCGGGTGACACTTTACGAATATTATGCGAAATGTAGTTCACAATATCCAGGCGTGTAACACCCTTTTGCTGCAGAAAATAGACGGCGTGAGAATCTTTCTCGCCGAAAATGGCCACCAGGATATTGGCCCCCGTCACTTCTTTTTTACCGGAAGACTGCACATGTAGTATGGCGCGCTGTATGACGCGCTGAAAACCCAGCGTCGGCTGGGTGTCAACCTCCGAATCGCTGCTGATAATCGGCGTGTGACGTGAAATATGGTCCAGCAGCGTGTTACGCAATTCTTCCACATCGCCCAGACAGGCATTGAGCACTTCCGCCGCGCTGGCATTGTCTAGCATGGCTAAAAGCAGGTGTTCAACCGTAATGAATTCATGCCGTTTTTGTCGGGACTCGACAAAAGCCATGTGCAAGCTGACTTCCAAATCCGGGGCAATCATTTCAATTTTCCTCCATCACACATCTTAAAGGATGCTGATTACTTCTGGAGAACTCAACAACCTGACTAACTTTGGTACTGGCTATATCACTGGGGTACACGCCACATACGGCGGCACCTTCAGTATGAATTTTTAACATGATTTGAATTGCCTGTTCTTGCTCCATTCCAAAAAATCTCTTCAACACCTCGACTACGAAATCCATGGGCGTAAAATCATCGTTCAATAATACTATTTTATACAATGGAGGAATTTTTAGTTCACTCTTTTGATTGATAAGAATAGCGGTATCTATATCTTTTTCTGCCATTATATCTGTCCGGCAATTTTAGTCAGTAAAAGCTAAATAACCAATATTTTTCGTTTCGACCATATGTGACATAGTTGACGATTACGACAATTTTTTCAAGTGTCTTAGAGCAAATAATGGCCATTTAACCAACAATTCAACCAGCATTTAGCTACAAACATACTGTAACAGCTTGACTTTGAGCCCGGTTTTGCGTAAAACTTCAACTGGCGTTTGGCTTCAAGTGCGCTGCGGTGCTTCGGTTCGCTGTTTGTGTGCTTGCAATTCAAATAGTATTAGGGTATCCGGCCCAGTTATAAATATAGGAAGTTGAAATGGCAACAGGTACAGTAAAATGGTTTAATGATGCTAAAGGTTTCGGTTTTATTACACCCGACGATGGTAGCGAGGATCTATTCGCGCACTTCTCTGCCATCAATATGACAGGTTTTAAAACGTTGAAAGAAGGTCAAAAAGTCAGCTTTGACGTCACTCAGGGGCCGAAAGGCAAGCAGGCCTCAAATATCCAATCCACATAGTGCAACTGCACACATCCACTACTAAAACAACAACGACCGTTTTTCATCAGAATTGCTGGCTGAACCTATATTCTGCTTACGGTATGTAGTCAGCCAAGGCTTTGAATGAAAACTCAAATGTGATTATTCCACGCCCGCATCTACGCTGGTGGGGCGTGGAATTATTTACGTCCGCTATATCTAAGCGGGACCCTTCCTCGGCAACGGCGTTTACGTCATTTTGTCAATCATTGCTTGCCCAAATTTTGAGCACGATACTTTTTGCGCACCGGGCATCAGGCGCGCAAAATCATATGTGACAATTTTATCCTGAATGGTATTTTCCATTGCACTGATAATCCGGTCCGCCGCTTCAGTCCAGCCTAAGTGCCTGAGCATCATTTCAGCCGACAAAATGATGGAACCCGGATTCACTTGATCTTTTCCGGCGTATTTCGGCGCGGTGCCATGGGTTGCTTCAAAAATCGCCACAGAATCACTCAAGTTTGCACCCGGCGCAATACCGATTCCACCGACCTGTGCAGCCAGTGCATCGGAAATATAATCACCGTTGAGATTCATGGTGGTGACAACATCGTATTCTTCCGGGCGTAACAGAATCTGCTGCAAAAACGCATCGGCAATGACATCCTTGATAATGACGCCGCCTTTATCCGCCGGCAACTGCATCCAGGGGCCATTATCGAGCAGCGTAGCGCCAAATTCACTCGCGGCCAGTGCATAACCCCAGTTTTTGAACGCGCCCTCAGTAAACTTCATGATATTGCCTTTATGCACCAAAGTGACGCTTTTCTTTTTATTGTCAATGGCATATTGGATGGCTTTACGAACAAAACGCTCCGTACCTTCCCTGGAAATCGGCTTGATACCGATACCTGATGTATTCGGAAAACGAATTTTTTTAACGCCCATCTCCCGGGTGAGAAAATCGATCACCTTTTTCGATTCGGGCGATTCCGCCTCCCATTCGACACCAGCATAAATATCTTCCGAATTTTCACGGAAAATAACCATATCGGTTTTTTCCGGGTTTTTCAACGGGCTCGGCACGCCTTTGAAATAGCGAACCGGCCGCAAACACACGTATAAATCCAGTTCCTGACGCAGCGCGACGTTAATCGAACGGATACCGCCGCCCACGGGTGTTGTCAGCGGCCCTTTAATCGACACAACAAACTCTTTCGCTGCGGCTAATGTCTCGTCCGGCAACCAGACATCTTCTCCATAGGCCCGTGTCGATTTCTCACCAGCATACATTTCCATCCATACGATGTGACGCTGGTTGCCGTACGCTTTGGAGACCGCAGCATCCACAACCTTTTGCATAACGGGGGTGATATCCACGCCGATACCATCGCCTTCAATGAAAGGAATAATAGGGTTATCCGGCACCGCTAACGAAAAATCCTGATTAACCGTGATCTTCTGACCGTCCTGCGGTACTTTTATATGCTGGTACATTACATCTCCTGAAAAAATCAATTTATCGTCAAAAAGAAAGGTAAAAAATTATCCACAACGTTCCGTTCGCAACACACCACATTTCAAGCACATACGCCACCGCAAACCAACACCTAGGTCGTGTACAGTATTGGTGGGTCGGTTTTCGGCTATTCTCTTACACGCAACGTCATGGTATCGTTGGATTGTATGACATCGATATTGCGCAAAAAATTTTGCCCCAGCAACGCCATATCTCCCGGCAATCCAACTGAAACCTGCAAGCCGCTCACCACAATTCCGCCCGCTTCTATGGTTTGACCACTCACCATTTCACCCTGCACCACGCCGCCTGCTGTCGTGAAAGTAGCGGAACGCCCTTTGGGTAGCCGGGCGTTATTTGCAAACGCCGATCCGACCGACACAACGGTCGCACCCGTGTCGACCATAAAGATAATCGGATAGCCGTTAATCGATCCTTGTATGTAGTAGTGACCGTCCCAGGAACGGGGAATCCTCACTTCGCCGGCGATTGTGCTCGGTTTCGCGACCGAAACCCTGGGCTCCAATCGGGCATTAAAGTAAGCATAAGCTGCTGTAAAGATCGTAATCCAAATAATCAATACAGTAATAAAACTGCGATGCATAGGTTCAGCCAATAGTTTCAAGCAATTGAGAATACTAACTTGCACAGTGCCGACCAAACAGCCGTTTCAATTACACCCTGCTTCATTCACCTTCCTTTCTCCGTCCCTTCTCCACCCTTGATGCCCCAGAATACCACCCAGGTCACAAAGTCGGATGAAAAATTCTCAAATCGATGCTCAACATTTGCGGGTACAAAAAATACCATTCCAGCTTCGAACAAATGGCATTTGCCAGCGATCACCAGCTCACCTCGCCCGGAATGAATGAAATACAGCTCATCCTGATCATACGGTGATTGAATATCGATTTCTTTTGGGACGTAAACTTCAACCGACATGGTACCGTGCCTGAACGCTTGTGCAAACGGTTCTCCGCCCAGCCATTCGTCGCTAGCCCGACCCGGTATCCGTTTCAACAGCCCAGCCACGCGCGCTTTCATCTGTTTTATGCGGTAAAAATCATACGTAACGGAAAGTATATCCCAAATACCGCACCGCAGTCTTTAAGGATGCCTCAAGTCCCAGTGACAACCGGTCCTATGCGGCCAGCATCCAATATAGGTAACAACCGGCACGAGCAGCTTGCTTAAGGCGTTAATTATTGCGGTGGCGGTGCCGGCGGGTTACCGGGCGGTGGCGGTGGCGGTGTGAATCCTGCCGGTGGTGTTGACAACTTTACTCCCGATGGAGGCGATGCAGCCGGTTGCTCATTGGACAATCGACCCGAAATGGGAACGCGGTGGCCTTTTGCGTACATGCATTGAATATAATTAATGTCGTACCGATACTGCGCTTCGTAGCCCGACGTTCTGGCTGTGCCCGAACCGGCCAGTCCACCGGCAAGCGCACCGGTTCCGGCCCCGATTGCAGCGCCCTCACCGCCACCGAGCGCGGCACCGGCTGCCGCTCCCAAAGCCGCGCCAGCAGCAGTGCTACCAACGCCGCTGGAAACGGCGGCGTTATTCGGTGTGACGCCGCCGATTTGTGCGTAAGCATAGCGGCGGCATTCATAATCGTCATAACGAAACTGCTCAAAACCTTTGTTGCTGCCCGGCAACACCATCACGCTCGGACTGTCGGGCAAACTCACGCAGGCGCTGAGCAATATTGCCGTACTCGGACAGAGTATTTTACGGATAAATAATTTATTCATTGTTCATACCTCACTGACGTTATTGACCCGGCGGTCTGGGATCGACGCGCTGCCAGCCGTCAGGGCATTGTTTAACATAGGGATAATAACCTTCCGGATTCTGACAGTAGTGCCAGTAATGTTCTGTTTGCTGGAGCACAGGCGGTGCCTGTTGTTGCTGTATGTAAACCGGCGGCGCCGAAGGCACCACAACGGGTGGCGGTACGATTACCGGCGAAAAACCGTATACCGGCGGATACAAAAACGGATCATAAAAACCGTAACCGCCATAGCCCCCATAAAAACCGGGATACCCCAGGTTAAAACCAAAATTAAAATGGCTGCCATGAGCGATCGCCAAATTAACGGGAAGCCACAGCGCTAAAGCCAGCGTAATAATCAGACAATATTTTTTCATCACGTATACTCCCACGAAAAACGGCACGCTACCAACTGTTTAATTGGCATCGGAATTTGCCGACAGTCACCAATGCATTACCTATACACCGGCGTCCGATAACCTGGAGGCGGTGGAGGGAGACTCGTAGCAGGTCTGCCGTATTGCTCGTATTGCGACTGGCTGCTAATCGTGCCCGCAGTGGGAACGCCATGCCCTTTGGCGTACATGCACTGCACATAGCCCTGGTCGTAACGCTGTTGCGCCATATAGCCGGAGGCTCTGGCACTGTCCGTTCCGATTAGTCCGCCTGCCAGCAACCCGGTTCCAGCGCCAACTGCCGCTCCGTGACCGCCCCCCAGTGCTACACCGGCAATAGCGCCCAATGCTGCACCAATAGCAGCGGTGTTCAAACCGCTATTGACTGCTGCATCCTGTGCAGTCATACCTCCCGCCTGCGTATAGGCATATTCACGGCAGACATAATCATCACTGCGGAACTGGTCGAAATGAACACCTTTACCGGGCAACACCATAACGCCAGGACCGCTCGGCACGCTAGCGCACGCTGTGATCAACAAAAGTGGGAATAGCCAAGTTATTCTTTGACTCAGCGGTCGTATCATTTGAATCTTTTTCATGATCATTGCGGCGCGGGTTGTGGCGCGACCTGTAACCATCCTTCGGGGCATTGTTTAATATAGGGATAGTAACCTTCTGGATTACGACAGTAATACCAGTAATTATTCTGCGTCTGCTGAGGTGCGGTGGATGATTCACGCTGTACGTAAACGGTCCGTGCCCGCGGAACGGCATATGGCGTTGCGTAATAGCCGCGCGGATAGATAGGCCGCGAAAAACCAAACCCATACGGATAACCGTAAAAACCCGAACCAAAAAAACCGGGGCCGTAAAACCCACCGAAGCCGATGCCGATACTGTGGCGATGGTGATGATGGTGACGATGGCCATGCCCGCCGAAATGCCGGTGTCCGCCGCCAATGTGCCCGCCTCTACCGCCAAAATGGCCGTGGCCACCTCCACCGCCTCCACCGCCACCGCCGATAACGCTACCACCGCCGTGCCCTCCTCGTGCCCAAGCGGAATGATTGACAGCCAGCGCAAACAGTGCGGCAGTTAAAACGACGCCCAACCACATTTTTGCGCCTGTCTGTAGGGGCGCTGAAATTCTCTGAGTACGATTTAACTTTTTCATAGTGCTTTTCGCTTTATTCGTCTTTACTGTTTCATGGTATGGCGCGCAAGCTGAATGACAACTGAATGGATTTTCCATCTGCCAAAAGCGGGTTTAAAAAGGTATCATATCGCATTGGCAAAAATTAGCATTCATTTTGCCAGACAAGAAAAGAAGTTTATTTATTTGTTATTGTATTCAGGAGAAATTAATATGTCGCAGAAACACCCGGTCATAGCCGTTACCGGATCGTCTGGCGCAGGCACTTCAACGGTAAAAAGCAGTTTTGAACATATTTTCAGACGCGAGAATTTAAAAGCCATAGTTGTTGAAGGAGACAGCTTTCACCGGTACGACCGCGAAGCCATGAAAGTGGCGGTTGCCGAATCGGAAAAAGACGGCGGACGCGCAATCAGTCATTTCGGACCGGAAGCGAACGAATTTGAAAAGCTGGAAGCGCTATTCAAGGAATATGGTGCTAGCGGCACGGGGCAGACACGCCTGTATCTTCACAACGATGAAGAAGCGGAACCCTGGAATCAAAAACCCGGTACGTTTACGCCATGGTCGCCGATCCCCGGCGGCTCCGACCTGTTGTTTTACGAGGGCTTACACGGCGGCGTTAAAAGCGCTACAGCCGATGTCGCCAAATATGTCGATTTGCTGGTGGGCGTCGTGCCGATTGTGAATTTGGAATGGATTCAAAAAATATTTCGCGACACCAATGCACGCGGTTATTCAGCCGAAGCCGTGACTCACACCATTTTGCGCCGCATGCATGACTACGTGCACTACATCACACCGCAATTTTCACGCACGCATATCAACTTTCAACGTGTACCGACCGTGGACACGTCCAATCCATTCATCGCCAGAGAAATACCGACACTGGATGAGAGCCTGGTAGTCATCCGCTTTAGCGATCCGAATCATGCCGACTTCACCAATCTGTTAACGATGATTCATGACTCCTATATGTCACGACCGAACACGCTTGTCGTTCCGGGCGGAAAAATGGGCATGGCTATAGAATTGATTTTGACGCCGTTAATCCACGACCTGGTAAGCCAAAGCCGCGCCTAACGTCAATACTCAGTCAGCATTTAGTTCGTGAATCAGATTGAAATGGTTTTAACGTGTCATCATATCGCTCAAAACCATAGATCTGATTCAGAATTATCCGATTTTTCCCTACCCCATTATAGACGCGCCGAATATACGCACCGATGATATCCAGCCGCTCTCTTAACTGATCGTTTATGACGTCTACCCTGCTTGCCGACCTGAACCCCGAGCAACTGGAAGCCATCACGCTGCCCAAACAATCCGCACTGATACTGGCAGGCGCTGGAAGCGGAAAAACCCGCGTACTCACCACACGTATTGCATATCTGATTCAGTCCGGAAAAGCCAGTCCGTACGGAATACTGGCAGTGACGTTTACCAACAAAGCGGCCAAGGAAATGCTCGCACGCATCAACGCTATGCTGCCGATCAATACGCGCGGCATGTGGATTGGAACATTTCACGGACTGTGCAATCGCCTGCTGCGCGCGCATCATCAGGAAGCGGCGCTGCCACAGGCATTTCAGATACTCGATGTGGCCGATCAACTCGCAATGATCAAACGCATCCTGAAAAGTCTGTCGGTAGACGACAAACGCTTTCCACCGCGCCAGGTACAGTGGTACATCAACAATGCCAAAGATGCCGGCTTACGCGCGACGGATGTTGTTGCCGACGCCCCCTACACCCGCCACTTGCTGGAGTTCTATCAAACCTATGAACAACAGTGCTTTCGGGAAGGTGTAGTCGATTTTGCCGAATTGCTGTTGCGTAGTTATGAACTGCTCAATCGCAATGAAATCCTGTGCAACCATTATCGCGAACGGTTCGATCATATTCTGGTCGACGAATTTCAGGATACCAACCGGCTGCAATATAACTGGCTGAAATTACTGGCGGGTGCCGATTCGACCGATGCCGCCGCGGTGTTCGTAGTCGGCGACGACGATCAAAGTATTTATGCTTTCCGAGGCGCGGACACCGGAAACATGAAAGATTTCGAGCGCGATTTCGGTATTGAAAAAGTCATCAAGCTAGAACAGAACTACCGCTCGCACGGTAATATTCTAGCCGCGGCCAACGCGGTTATCGCGCATAACACGGAACGACTCGGCAAAAACCTTTGGACGGCTGACAATCAAGGCGATCCGTTACGCGTTTATCGCGCGTTTAACGATTTTGATGAAGCCAGTTTTATTGTCAGTGAAATCCAGGCACTACAAGCGGAAAATGTTCCACTTGCGCAGATCGCTCTGCTGTACCGCTCCAATGCGCAATCGCGCGTATTGGAACACAGTCTGTTCAATGCCGCATTGCCCTATCGTGTATATGGTGGATTGCGATTTTTTGAACGCATGGAAATCAAGCATGCACTGGCATACTTACGCTTAACAGCCAACCCGGAAGACGATAACGCCTTATTGCGCGTCATCAATTTTCCGACCCGCGGCATTGGCGCGCGCACCCTTGAACAGTTGCAAGACGAAGCACGTGAGCTAAACAGCAGTTTGTGGATGGCGGCATGTCAGAAATGCGGTTCGGACGGTACACGTAGCACCAGCGGACAAAAAGGGCTTGCCAGGTTCGTCAACCTGATTATCGCCATGCGTGAGGATTGGGAGCGCGTACCGTTACCCCAGATTGTCGAACGCATCCTGATTCAAAGCGGTCTGACCGCACACTATCAGGCCGAACGGGAAGGGGCCGACAGGCTGGAAAATCTACACGAACTGGTCAATGCGGCGACCAGTTTCGTGCACGAAGCAGAAGACGACAGCCTGATTGCTTTTCTCACACATGCATCGCTCGAAGCGGGAGAACACCAGGCCGGGACGGGTCAAGACGCTCTGCAACTGATGACCGTTCATGCTGCGAAAGGATTGGAATTTCACACCGTTTTTCTGAGCGGTCTGGAAGAAGGACTGTTTCCGCACGATAACAGCCTGAACGATACACGCGGCTTGGAAGAAGAAAGACGCTTGATGTATGTCGCCATGACGCGCGCGCGCCGACGGTTGTATCTGAGTCTTGCACAAAGCCGCATGCTGCACGGGCAGACGCGTTATAACATTGCATCACGTTTTCTGGACGAAATCCCGGATACCTTTCTGAAGTGGCTCAGCCCGGCAACGCCGGCACGCGCCGACACACATAGCGGGTTCGCACCGGCAACACGCCATGCCGGCAACGCACAGACAGCACGCACCCCGGCATTCAATCCGTTTTCGGAAACCGGTGCACCTTGGCGTATCGGACAAACCGTCTTGCACGCCAGATTTGGAGAAGGTGTAATTCTCGATTATGAAGGCACCGGTTAGTAGTAGTAGTAGTAGTAGTAGTAGTAATAGTAATAGTAGTACAGGTAATTGTAGTAATTGTAGTAATTGTGGTAATTGTGGTAGTAGTAGTAGTAGTAGTAGTAGTAGTAATTGTAGTAGTAGTAGTTATAGTAGTAGTAGTAGTAGTAATTGTGGTAGTAGTAGTAGTAGTAGCAGTAATAGTAGTAGTAGAAAACTATTACTCGAGCTTCACCCTGGGTAGTCCTTTACAAATGTTATAGTAAACTGTTTAATTGCTGAAATACCATCCACAATTGTTAATTTATACCTGTAAAGAAGAAGACAGGAAAAATAAGATGAAGCCGCTTGATAAAAGACTGATTTTGTTCCCTTTTGTCCATTTATGGCGTTTTGTGTTTCCGAAGTTTAGAATTATAGACACGATTTGCCAAAGCATGAAGAAAAACGGGCAAGTTAATCTGCGGCAATTTGGGTTTAATTAGGCCAATGCTTAGAACGTGTTTATTTAACGATGTTTACCGTTCAATGCTGGATAGTGACACCATTGTCTTTGTTTACAAATTTCAGTAAAGAAAGCAAGAGGGTTTATCCATGTCATCCTATTAGTTTCTTGGATACCTAAAAAGAAGGCACGTGCCTTTCTGATCGCCAGTTCCGCCGTTCCGTTTTCGACCGGTAATTGAATGGTAATCTGTTTTGCTCCCTGAATGAAGCTTTTGTAGACATTTTCACACCTGTGCCCACATCATATCCTAACCTTCATGGCAAAAGAAGTACCTTCAACATCATATTTGCGTTTCTGATGAATTCAAGGGAGCAGGTGCTAACTGAGGAGAATTTCAACAAAACTTTCCAAAGAATTAGAGGTGTTGTACTTCCTAAGGCTTGGTCAGACATCCTGATGCCGACAATGAATACGTTAAGATCTTATAATTGTTAACATTACACTTTGAGCAGGTGATTTTTCATGTGATTACGTTGCTCTTACACTTGGTCGGGAAATGTGTAGTAAAACTGTTCATTAGCACCAGAATGTTATCAGTTTAGCGCCTTTGGGGGACAGGTCTTTTTTAGGGGGCAGATATATTTCTGAAAGTAATTTTTGAAATAAGGCGCACCAATTGCTGTGGTTACAATAGTACTCTTGTCATTGCATTGTCGTTGCCCTAAAGGTTGTGATCCAATGTCGGTTTCAAACAAACAATCTCTTTTTTGCAATAAACTCCTAGCACCCATCTGAATGCTGTTTGTGATGTTGTTAGAACAGACGCTTGCAATAAATTACCAACGGCCCATTGTTACAAATGATTTTTGGTACATCATTTAACAAAAACATTTACGTGTCGCAGATGATAGTTTTCATTTGGATGCTTTGGAAAACAGAATGTTTGATGCCGCCCTTGTATTATTTTACCATCATTGGTAACTGCATCTGCCAGGTAGAAGCAACCGAACGCATAAATTGTTTGAGGTTCCCATCAAACAATATGTGAGTCACTTGGACCTCACCACTATCATAGCATCATAAGTAAGTTATTGTTTTACTGGTTGTCTTCCTTAACTTTATAAACACGCAAAATTTTGGTCTTGTCAACCCGCCTAGGGTCAATATAGCAACACCCCTAGGGACACCAAGTCAAAGCGTCCTCTTGTTGCCTTCCTTTGCTACTTTTTCTTCGGTAGTAGAAACTTTAAACTGTCAGTTGTATGAGGTTGTCAAGAAAAACAGGGTATAAAAACAAACTAACAAATAACAGAAGTAATTGTGAAAGTAAGTAACTCAGGACGGGAATTAGTGCTGGGTGTTAAAGTGAAGAAAATCCTGTGCCTTCATGAATCAATCCACAATAGTAGCTTAGGTCTAAAGTGTGCTTCAGCCTCTAGTTCTGTTTTGCATTTGCTTATTAAGATGTAGCATATGTTCACGGATTCAAGTTCATTGGTGGAAAGTAGCATTGGAGGCAGATGAAATAAATAAATGGTGAAGTATGGCCACTGAAAAAGGATAATATTCACTTACAATCCATATTTGTTAATTAATGCCTAAGCATAATGCTAGGAAAGTCGATCAAAGACAGAATCAAAATAGAAGACCTTAGAGGACTGTTGAGCTTGCAAGTCATCATTAACAGTGTTATTAAAGGGTGGCCAATTAAGTATTTTTGGCATATTGTGAGGAAAGAACAACCAGGATACATTTACAGGTCTTCAAAATAATAATTCTTTGACGGCCCACTCGCGGACGGCTACCAAAACATTGAATAGATACTGCAAGGACAGATACTGGCGTCGCGATTTCTAGAATGGACAAGAAAAATTTGAATATGTTTTTCATGGAAAATGTTTAAGGATCTTTAAAAATATACAATTAATTTAACACAAAAAACTCTAGTGATCAAAATCTAGGCAAATGCTTTAACGTAGACATGACAGGAAAGTTGAAAGAAAGGACATTCATATGGAAAAGTGACACAGCAACCAAACACAGATCAATCAATACACGAAGAAGTTGGACTAATAAGGATTATCAAAAAAGCAAACTGTCATCATAATAGAATAGGTATAAAAAAAATTAAAGTAAAAGGTATCAACGTAAAATTCCAGTGCTTCATCTGCCAATTTGATTTCTTTTCTTTCTAGAAACAGTTATGACGATCTTCATATGATAAAGTACGCTTTGAGTGTTTTCCTGCTGCATCGTCTGCGGTTACAGCCCATTGAGAGACATTGTTTATAAGTGAATGTGTCTACGTAATGGTTTAAGTCCTTATGCATGAACTAGTAATCTAAACACTTACATGTTCTGTTGACGAACTTTCATTGAAAGATAAAAACACAGTTACTTTCTGGTCATTTCCATGTTCCATATGCAGGGAATAATAACCTCAGCACTATACCTGTGGTTATAATTTTCGTGCACGACTAGTAATGGTTAAAAGTATTTTATTAGTGAAGGATATTGTTCAGTTAAGAAGTTAGGATTGCTTTGATTTTGATTTAAACATCGCATTTTGTCATATGTTTATATATCTATTATCATATTATTTTTGTATGATATTCAATACCTTTTGAAAGGTGTCACAAAGTTGAAGGTATTAATTGTACCAACTGAAACGATATTAACTATCAAGAAATTGTACTTTAAAATCATATTAGGGACAAAATGTATGAGTGACCTGTGACATGAGTAGAAAGCGGAATTAAAGCAAAGCATTACTATCTGAGATAACTACCAATGGTGAAATTGAAGTAACACAATTTGTAAAACACTTGTAGCATATTAAGAATTTCAAGTGTTTTAATCAAATTGGAACAATTGAACAACTCCAACAAAAATGCTTAATATATGTCCCCTAAGCCACTATCAGACCTGCAATTACTTGATTAATATCACTTCGATAGTTACATTTTGTTTAAAACATAAAATATCTGCCTGAAAAGAAACAGACGGAAAAATAACATCTCATGACTTCGGTATCAGACTTATTTCAAGAGCATTAGATTGATCTAAAACAAGTTGTATCTTTGTCTTGGATACGGTGCATACAAATTCGCACATTATTACCGAATTAATACAAGCTCAAAAAAATAAGATCACGATGTGGACACTTTTCGTATGAACTTTATGTAGTAACTTGGAACTTTCTGTTGTATGTAACAAATATTGTTTCCCATGAAGGGGCTGTAACTAAGAGCAAATCAACTCTAGAATTTTGTTAACGCACCCTCAAGATGCATACCTCTAATTTTTGTGCCTTAAAAAACTTCCCAGGTTCGTGGACATTACAAGAGAGTAGCAACCTTCTTACATTCTCTTGCTAGTCGTAGAGACGTTCTCTTGTTATTTATTTTGTAAATAAAGATGGCAACTTTGACTTGTGCTTGTCAATATATTGTGCTGCTTGTATTCTTTGTCTGTTGCTGACATTTGACAGACGAAATGTTTCTGTGCATCGATAACGTTGCAAAGGCTTTGTAATGGCGCTCTGCATCAACAAACTTGAGCAATAAAAGAATTGACTTTGCTGGTTTTCACTTGTTCTACGATGCTAAAAGATAATACTAGTGCAGCCTCATAAACTACTAATGATGTTTAAAAGGATTTTTAAAGTAGCCGGGGAATAATTGAAATAAGAAAGTTGATAGAAACCCTATATTATCCTTTTAACATCACATGATGATGGAGATTGTAAATGCCGAAACGTCGTTTTAACATGAAATATCCCTGTGTTTTAAAGGAAGTAGGTTTGTTGTTTCGCGTAGAGTATGCATTTAAAGAGAGAAATTTTGGAAGACGAAGAATTAGGATCTCAGTTAAAAAAGTAAAATGTAAACTTGAATAACATAAAATTTATGAAAAAACCCCACTTGATTTTAAATTACACAAGATTTTTAGCAATAGACTCAAGAAGTAGCACATCAGTGGTAGATTCCAAAATTAATTTATGAAAGGCCTTTAAGGATTAAATCAACTTTTTTTCATAAAATTATTTCCTTTGTTTGAAAAAACTTTTCTTGACTACGATACCTGAGTTTTATGTGTAAGAACCAATATCATAGCCATATAGCCATTTCAAAGACGGGAAGAAAATCTTGACCTTAACTTGTTACTCTTGTATTTGCTGTGAAAAGAAGAGAAAGAAATATAGTTGTTTTAAATGCCAAGATCGCCCCGGTTTGATTTACACATTCAATAATGACATATATAAGGTCTTTCCTCCCGGCCTCTATAGATCTAAATTAGCTTGGGATAGTTAGATTGGCCTTAAGTCTTCTCCCCTTACTTAATTTGTACATGCTTTGAAACTGATGTGTTATGTTGCAATGAGCTTTTTTTTGCTAACTAGTTTCTGTGTATAAAATTTTGCTTTCAGGAAGCCATTTTTTTGAAAGTGCAGAAGGGAATTAAAGTTTTCCTGGTCGGAAACATCTTCATGACCTCAAAAATTTGATTGCTAAGGATCTCCCAGTTTGTGTAGTCTTAGGGTTGAAGTGTCTTCTATTTCAAACCCTGTAATCTTTCTCCCTGAGGACCTTATAAAATTACGGTTGGCATAACCAGTATTGTACATAGCCATTAAACTGAAGCGTTCCTTACCAACGGATTTTATAAAATAATTATTTGCTCAAAAGCCATTAGGAAAGTATCGTTCTAATTGTCACAAAAGTTAAGCAAATGAAATGACCCTTTTATTTGTTTTCTTACGAAGTTCAAATACGACACAATGACAAGTAATAGAGATGACCTCTTGTAACAAATAGTTGCAGATCTCATTTCAGAAGTAACTACTACACGAATATTGAGAGCAATCCACATGGTGGAATTATGAAATAATAGCAGAAAAGCTTAATTTTTTGTGTTAAATTGTAAAACGCGTCCATTTTCATATTGCTGACAATATCAGCATAGATGGATAGTTGTATTTAATGAATACGGTAGATAATTATAAGGTATCTTGCTTAGAAATCTACTCCGTTATTCTGCCACTTTGTTAACTTTCCAGACTCTATCATTATAAGTGACAAATAAAAGGTACGTTTGAAACGCTGCATTTCCTACCGACAGAATTATTCAGAAATGGTAGAATCAAAAGGACTGCTGCAAGAAACTCAAACACCCATACAATATTGATTTAATGGTAAGAAGTAAAACATTGTTAGATCCAATGCTGCCTTATGAAATACAGAAGTAAACTTCACAAATTTGTCACAGCGAATACAAGCAAGCACATCGATTTTCAAGCAAGGTTGAGTATACTTTTAAAACTCTCATGAATTGAAACAAATGTTGAAAGGAAACATCACCTCTAAAATATGTTAATGACATAATAAAGTAAGATAACGCTGATTGCAATCTCTTATACTACTGTGCTCCTGATAAGGTCACAAAATGCAAGAAAAATTTAGGTTCTTGTTATTATTGCTTTGAACAAATTCATTGACTGCATGAAAATAAACTAAGGTTGATCCTCAATTTACAAACAGCTCTATATAGTTTTTCGGTTTAGAAGCAATATCATCAATAAGTAATGTACGCCAGTTTTCCATACAATAATTTACGTTTAAATTTACATGAGTGTACCCCCTAGAAATGTCACTTGAATGTCTATAAGATAATGGTTTTCATTGTTGTCAGAATAGAGTCTTTGATCGCGTAATTGAATTTCCACTCAGTCCCACCTGATGTTCTGCACATTTAAAGACGGGCAAATTACTCAGGCACTCATTCGTGTTACCAACCGACTCCCCACTTGATCTTTTTAGAATCAAGGCAAGCAAACTAACGATAAGTTCAAATAGCCAGAAAATCAGTAGAGCCTACATAATTTGTGAAAAAATATGGATAAGAGTCTGCGAATTGGATTACTTCTGTTTCTCCTTATTGGAAGTTGCTTTGGAGGCACCTTACGGCAGAGAAATTCAGGTTACAATCTGAAAGAAGTGATTCGAAGCCTTTTGGATGATTTGGAAGAACAAGAAGTTGATACCGAGCAAGAACATGATAAAAGATCACTTTTGCCAATGTCAAGAAACTACAAGGTACAGGTAAGATTAATTTTACTATTTTGTCAAAATTTTCTTAGGCTGCTAGCTTTTGAAGAGCTCTATAATCATTAGAATGAGTTTAAGTACTTCCAAGGTAAATAAAACCATATTTCAACTGCTAGATAGTCAGGCTTTTGTAAGCATAGAAACTAATTTTCTCCTGTTCTTTAATGTAGTGTTAAAGAAATACACAATTTATTCAACACTAATTCTCGTTTCGTTCTTAGGAAAGGCAAATCGATCGTAGTAGTTTATTTATAAGCATTTTGAATGACCTACATGTGATTATAGGCAAGCTTTAATGAAGATGATATAAATAGTTTGTAATCGCCCTCGCACAACATTTTTTTATTTCCACTTGGACACAAATGTAAAAAGGATGCAAAGATCTTAATTATTGAATTAGTTTAAACCGACTAGCATGTTTAAATTAGTAACAATTAACACTAAAACGTTTGAAATTTAATAAGAGAAAATTATTTGATATTTAAAAGTACGTGCTCTCCACAGTTTAGAGAAAGCTAAGCGAGAGACAAATTTCTTAAAACTTTACTGGCTTACTTGTCTTTGCTAAGATGTTGTCGACCGAAAGAGAAAAAGAAACGGAAGGAGAAAAAGACAGTAGGCCTGCACTTAACGTCATAGCATGACATTTACTGTATGATATACAAGGAGATACGAGTAATGAAGGAGTACACGTTTTCTAAATAGCTGACTGATTTTTTGGATAATACTGAAATCCAAGGTCTTATTTTATCAGATATCAAGATAAGACCCTCGAATATTTTCCTCTTTGCAAACAAATCGTCACAATTGATCACATTTATCGGTTTAAGTTACACTTTTAAAATTCTTAGGAGATTTTAACTGCTTTGCATTCTGGATGAAGAACCTGCCTACCACACGTTTGTATATGCGGGTGATCCAAATTTACAAATATTTTTCCGACTTAGTTATAATAATTTTTAAACTACAAGAGCATGTATATTTATATTATTTGTGACATTAATTACTTAATAGAACAAGCAAAGGATTTTTTAATCTTGAAGCTGATAAATGGATAAGAGACAGTTATTTTAGTCATTTTTTTGTCTACGCATAATTTTACATATTATTAAGTCATGAAAATGAGGTAGCATGAGACCGAATGATTTCAGAAATAGGTATGCTAACAGGTTTTCCACAATCCAAGAGCACACCACGCCTTTACTCAGCATTATCTTCAAGAATATTTATAGACAAATATTTTCAAACTCAAATTACTGTTTTCTAAAGAAATATATCTAAAAAACTTCATGATTTTGACGATATCTGTTACGAATTATAACAATGAAAAAATTCTTTCCTAAAGATTGAAACGACTGCTCGATCAAGATATTAAGGATGTCTCAAACTTTATTGAAAAAGTTAAAGGTTAGGTCTTTGCTTATTATACAGTTTAAAAGGTCAATATTGATGTTGTTAGTGGATGAGTTTTGTTAATCGAAACTACAAATTAACAACTTACGGCAATAAGGGCATAAAATAAAATGAAAAATGAAATAATAGAAAAATAAGGGAATTCGATGCAGGAGCGAACTGACCGAAAAATGAAAAACTGACAGAGAAAAGAATTGCTATCGTCTGCTGTCACAAGTAACAAAGGACGTGGATAACTTCAACGGTAGTTACGTAAAGTACAAGCCAAGTAACTGTTAAGAACAATCATAAAATATATTCAATAAAAAGGAGGAGAAAAGTTTCCCTTTAAAACCCCTAATTATATACTAGTACGGAATTTCATTCAGTAATATGTCACAAACTATTGCTTATTTGGCAATTTGGTAGCGCTTCGGCTGTTAGGCAGCCCCTTATTGTGCTTTTTCAGTAGCCAAACTAAGGTTACATCACTAATTCTGTCTTGTAATACGCTTCTTATAAAGATAATGATATATAAAGATGTATAAAGACACAAACGCAATCAGGAAGCAAACAAAAAATGTGTTTCTGTTGCTTCGAAAAATGAAATACAAGAATTACTTCAGCCTCTGGTTAATTTTTGTAATTGTTGTTATGTTCAAAGAAGAACAGTACACTCATATGAGGTTATTTATGAAAACAATACAGAGATGTTGGCAGCATAGCAATTAACACAAACTCATATTCCATTTATTCCCAAACATTTCTGGACTTTTTAAGAATTTCGGGGCTGGAAAATGAACTCATCTTGCCTCTAACTTTAAATACTAGAGGTCATTAAATTATCAATGAAAAATGTTTTCTATCTCTCTTTCATGAATTCAATAACAATAAAAATTATTCTGCCAGTGGCTTTAAAATGGGGTGAAATGTTCTCCAGCTTTAATGTAGTGGCTCTCGTAGGAGGCGGGGGGCTCTAACTTTAAATATTAGAGGTCATTAAATTATCAATGAAAAATGTTTGCTATCTCTCTTTCAGGAATTCAATAGCAAAAACAATTATTCTGCCAGTGGCTTTAAAATGGGGTGAAATGTTCTCCAGCTTTAATGTAGTGGCTCTCGTAGGAGGCGGGGGCTAGATTGCTTAATTCTCCAAACAAGTGCACCACACCTAGAAAGCTAATAAATTTACACACTCAAAAAGGAGTTTTCATCTTTAAAAACATTGGGAGATACTTATGATAGTAAATAGTACTCTTTTTTGTTATTCAAATATAAATTTAAAAATTATATAACTAATTAAGTAACGTGAGTGGGTAGTGTACCTTCAGAAATAAGTCCAAGTTAAAATGGAAGGATTTGCTGTAGAGGAGAGTTAAGTTTCGTTGCACGTAACAGATTACAGGGAGCAGACAGTAAACAACCGTTATGTAAAAGCATTATTTAAACTAATGAGAGCTTCAAATACTACTCCTTTCCTTAATAAGAAAACAAGAAGATAGTCACTGCAGATCCTTAATTTGTGAAATGGATGTAAAACTTTGACTGTATGAGCCAATGTTAAATACATTCAGGGAGTTTCAATATTTTCATCATAATTGATAGATGGGTGTTTTCGGGATTTCCGTTTGCGTACATTACTTTAACAATTTTCTCGCGCTTTAGAGGGTAGCAAATGTAGGATGGAACGTAACCGATTGATTAGAGCAATTTTCTCATAATCAATGAGTTACAAAAGAGTTAAGGGATTAAGAGGTTTGCGTCCCTGTCGTGCTGTAATACCCTTGAGCAATCTTTGAACTCTGTTGTGCTTCACTGTGCCAAGGCGTAAACTTGGGATGTGGTTATGATGGCCAAAAACACATCGCATTTGGCTGGTGTGTCGACACTCACCAAAGAGTGGATCACAAAGATAATTGTTTAGAGCAGGCTTGAGCCTCGGGGTAAATCTTAGTAGCAAAGTGCCTTTGAATTTGCTTATCACAAAGGACGCTGCATAAATACGTACCGTATTTTCTCGAAAGTAGGCCGACCTTCGAAAATATGCCGATTTGAAAATAGGCCGAGACATCTCAGTAGACATGACAAAAATAGTCCGACCTCGAAAAGAAGCCGAGACGCAGTAATGCCATTGCAGCGGACACGTTGCCAAGTAAAAGATGTCTATATTGACGAAATAATTTGTTTGAAAAAAGGAATCTTTGCATAACAGTAAACCATCACTTCGAGAATTGATGAAGTTAAGCCAGATGAAGTAGACTACGAACAATTAAAAAGAAAGAGGGGTCCAAAGGGGCCTGTGCTGAGATTGACGCGTCTGCGTTGACATTGAAGATGATGTATGGGAGGAAAACCGTAACGAAATTGTAATTGACGACCTTTTAGATATTTCAGAAGAGGACATTGGCATTGTGCTACAAAACTGACAATTTATGTTTTTGGAATATTTTACAAACATTTTAAACGTGTTATTATTCTTATCGGGTTTTTTTCCAGTCTCTTTTCCAAAAACACCTCGAAAATAAGCCGATTCAAAACTAGGCCGAAAAAGGTCATTTCAGAAAAAAAAATTAACCCGTGGCTTATTTTCGAGGAAATATGGTATATTACTTTACTAAAGTTACGGTATATGACACCTTATTAAACAAACGAAAAAGTGACCACATACAGTGATATAGATTGTTTGTTATCCTTTGTAGCGGAAATGAGGAAAATTTAGCATTAAAGTTAGGAAGATAAGATATAAATTACTTAGCAATTTAAGTATGTCCGAAACTGGACCAAATGGAGATTTTAAAAATTCAACGCACTATGAACATTTATTACAAAATTTTAAATAATTAGAATTTATTTAAGCATAATGTTCTGATTTTATCCAAAACAAAGATAAAAACTATATAAAAACAATAGATTTTTACACTGCGACAATTTTGTTGAGTCGTCTGGAAAGTTAATTTGGCATTTCAGTATGCAACAGAAACACATCCCAAGTATCTCCATTAGCGCCCCTTCTTTTGAGACAAAAGTTTAGAGGAAACATTGGATTAGGAATTACGAATCACAGTCGTTAATTGGAAATACTTGGGTTGAATAGGCTGTCAGGCGATATACAGAGACAAAGTTGATGCTCTAAACAAGAGGATAAGGCAATAGTGGGATTTTACATTTTTACTGAAATGATGACATTTTCTACTTCAATTCATAAATGTTATAGCTTGCATACGTCAACCTCATGGACTTCTAAATAATATCATACATGCTATTATTTACTAGTCAATGGTTCACACATCAAGTCCTTTCTGAAAGCAAAGCAGTTCTTGATAAACAAGATATGTACTTAACACCATTAAAAAAATAATCAAAACTGTTATCATGCAAAGTTTAATTTACTGTTAAAGCAAAGTTGTATTTCCTCCGTATTTAACGTTCGGGTTATCTATGATAGAGTAATGTCGTACTTTGAATAAACGCCTTGGGCGTTTAATTATTTTTCGACAAAAAGGAAGGGCCTTTATTCGAGGGAATATTTGGAAGAGGGGTTATTCTATTAAATTATTTCATTTGCAACATTTGCTGCCAATGATACTCGCAAGAATTACTACTGTTGAATAAATTGTATCAAAGTTGGAGAATTGCTTTTAATTCATTGTATTTCCTTTATGTTGTTGGTTGAGGCGTTAACTAGAGGAGAAGTTGCATTACCGCTTGCTTAAAACA
>JAAAKM020000498.1:9809909-9851265 GCA_010016025.2 Alatinidae sp. Z8VKAUB7J3
TATAGCAAGCTATCCATTGTCATTTATTATATCATTTACTTTTGTGTTGCGGTGCCTAACATATTATGATAGCATGCCTCTCTCCTTCCCTCTTAAGATCCGATCCGGCGCCGTCGCAGAGCTTTGAACATTACCCTTCCGCCCTTATTACTCTCTCTCTCTTTTTCTCTTTAATATGACTTAAAGGTAGAGCAACTTGCTACAAAGCAGTCAGATACTTACATTACAAGGGTTTATATATTTGATTTATAGTATATCTTATATCATTAAAGTAAACATTAACTTAAACAAAACGTAAAATTTTATTTTCTTTTTTCTATAACAAAGTGACGTAGACATCAACAAGTGTTCCTAGTGAAACAAAACTGTAATTTGACACTATTTCATCGTTCATCAACACTTCTTGGAGTTCATAGAAATTTGTTACATTGACTCGACGACGTTAATTCTAACTTAGTTTCAAACTTAAGCCAATTTAAAATATCCTTAAAGATGTATTGATAAATGTAAAAACGTTTCCAAATCGCAGTTTCTCTGCTAGAAACTTTTTTAGGTAAACTATATCAGCACGACAATTCCGATCTTCTATTTTTAGCAAAATTGTATTGGCTTTGCATTTTACACAATTTAACTATATTTTTTGTATTTTACATGTAGCCATCTATCATCTAATGATTCTCGAGCTGTCTCTTATCATAGCCATTGTTTCCTTTCTTCTTTAGCAACCAAATGGCCATGAGACAAACTGGAATGCACTTTGCTACACATTGTACACTAGATGCACTCGTGGACTTCGACCACCTCTCCGCTGTGCGGTACTCCGTGGCAAATGCTTGGAGATGGTAGTAGGATACTTGGACAATGAATAAATATCAGGGGAACATATGTCTATCTTTCTTACTGCTACTTTATATTCAAGAACAGTTATTAGAATGTTATGTGTGCTTTAGATTGGTGCTTAAAGTAGTAATGGATCACAGTAGATGTTTCCGAATTATATCTTCTGTAAACATTTGGCAAGTTCTTTAAGTGGCTATGGATACTCTTAAAAGTAAATGTGTTTAAAAGTGTTGAATCAATTATGTAAGTCAGACACTTCGAGTACTAGGTGTGTCGGGAAAAACGGGTTGTGAAAGACAGTAACCTAATGGCTTGGTGTCGGAAATGTATGTTAGTAACACTAGCTAAATGATTACATTAGCATCCAGCATCACGCTAAAGTCTCAAAGAGCAAAGTAAAGGCAATTTTTGTTTTTAATACAGTGATTTAGTAGCAACGATACTTCATCTGGAAACTTTTAAGTGAGGTTCTAGTGATCTCAGTCCCACTCGATCTATAGCTAATGTAAGGGCGACATATCTGGGGTCAAAAAGATGCGAATGAATGCAATTGGTCTGTTGCTCTCCCTTTCCAATACCTAGTATCCCACGATTTGTTAAACATTTATATTTGTTGGAAGAAAAATTTTTAGGCTTTATGTCACAAAAATTTAATACAAGAATTAAGGCTTTAAGGTGAAAAAAAATTGATGGAAGCGGTATCGCCTACTTGTTTTTTCATAACAATGAGAAAACAGCCACGTAGAAAAAATGTAGGGATAATGCAAAAAGATATGATTGTTTAGGAAATATTCAGGTCAAATCACATATACCTCTAATAGATATTTATGCAAACTTTTGATTGCATTACGAAATGATTAAATTACGTAACAAGGTAACTATCACCTTCTGCTTATCACCAAACGTTCTCATTTGCCTTTGCTAAATAGAGGAAGAAAAATCCACAGGAGTGGTAAAATGCAGATACGCCAAAGAGGATAAAACTGATTGTGGGAAGTTTAATGAATGCACCTCTGCCAATATTTGGATACATCAGTAAAACGTAGGGCCAATGAATACTAGGTTTGTGAAACTGACATAGACTCCAGTTCTTAAGCCATGAAACCAAAGCCATAACCACTCAATCACAGTGTTGGGAAAACGCAGAAGTGATACTCAGGTTTGTCTTCTGGAACAGTTAGGGGGAAGCAGGTCGGGAAAGGAAGAAATGTCATTCTTTGTCAGAAAAGGTAACAGTTAAAAAAAGGTCTGGTATGTAGTAATTCTTGCCCCTTTAATAAAACGTTCGTAGAAACACTTCAAAACGGACGGCTATTTGCAGCCCGTTAATTCCATTTGTTTTTTGCAGCTTTACATGCTTCAAACGTTTATATGAGCTAATTTCATAGAGGGGAAAATAGAATGAGCACGGCCACTGGAGCCCCTTCGGGTAGATTATGATGAACTAGTGTAAGCATCCTGTTACGTTTTTTAAGCAAGACTTTAACAACAAAATGACCTAACTTCATTTTCAATATGAGGCAGCACTTGAATTTCCTACTGCTGGCTTTGCATTGTGTGAGCTTTGGGTAGGATGATAATTTATTACGAGCAGAAGTGTCGAGTGTTTACCTTATCTCAAATCTGTGACTTAGTTACAACGTGCCCATGACACAGGTGCAAATAAAAGATGCGTGTAACAGATATTACTATGTAGGTAGATGCGTCAAGGTATTCAAATAGACTTCGCATTTATCTAGGTTTCATCTAGATTATCCTTTTGACTTAGACTATGTCATACTCGTTGTCCACGTGTAGATAAATGTTATTATTTTAATTTAATCTTCGCACAGCATGATAGTTTATGAATATGTAAGGTTAATTGTTAAGATTTTTATTCAGGAATTTAGTACATTGTACACTACTAGAGTAGATATCCGTTGGTTGTCTTGAATTCTTTGCTCATCTCAGTAATTTTTGCGTGGAGCAAACGGAAACAGGTGCAAGGAAAAATGTTATCAAGGATAGCAAGAATATCAAATCAAGAATAGGCCAGTTAAACATTGTTGCTATTCCTATTGCGATATCACCTCTTGCCTCATTTACTGTTCTCCTTAACATTTAACACTTCCCTATTCCCCTTTCTTCAAAACAGAGACGTAAAACAATTTCTTGTCTAAAATTATTTTGCAAGCTGTAGCCTCTACCTTGAAATACAAATTTCGTAATTCTTTGCATTGTCCTAATACCAATAGGTACCATTTTTCTGTCTCGCAATTGATTTAATATCTCTCGCAAATTTGCGTATTTCGTATGGAAATAAAGAAAGTTTATCGCTACTACTTCTGTAAACAGAATTACATAACCTTGTGCAAAAATAAACAAGTTTTGTTTGTTTCGTGCGATAACAAGAAATGGAAGTTACTTTTTTATACCTGGTAAGAAAGTAAGAACTCTGCTTAGAAATTTTGGTACATCAAGGGGAGTAACACACTTTAAGAGAGTGAGAATCCCTGCCTGAAACGACACTACTCACCCTTTTCTAAGCTTGTACTGGACGTTTTGCAAAGTTTACCCTTCACTTAATCTATGAGTCTTTTACTCAGTAGGTCATCGTTTATTTGCGTCAATTTACGCTCGTAGATACATAGCGAGGCCGTAATACATTTTTGTTGAGTAAAGTATATAGGGCAAACAGTTGAATTCCCATACAAGGGACGGGGGAAGGGAAGGCGGATTGGGGGGGGGGGGGGGGGGGGGGGACAATGGGAGCGGGGAGAGAACGGGGGAAGGGAGCAAACTATTTGGGAGGGGGAGGGGGAGGGGGGAGGGGGGGGAGGGGCGGGAGGGGGGGGGGGGGGGGGGGGGGGGGGGGGGGGGGGGGGGGCGTAGGAGGCTCGGTGCAAATTTTTATTTCTCGTTGCACTAAGGTGCCTTTGGTCATTGTGTGGAAAGGGGTGTTTCGTGTCCATACGCATAACCTGCTGTGAATGTGGCAATGTTTTTCATGATCAATTTCAATTTTGATAAAGCTGAAAAGGGGTCACGGAAAGAAAGAGATTTGGCAAATCTGTAGGGAGCCATGGCCCCCTCTGCCCCCTGTTCCCCCGTCCCTGCATACATTTGGCCTTTGCATGTGTTCGAACGGGTTCTGCCTTTGTAAAATCGCCATCAAAATGAGGCCTTAATCGTCGCGCCGACAAACCAGTCTCTGTCTTGACAATTTCAAGAAACCGGACCACGAATGCCGATATAGATGAGTACTCACTACTCAGAACATGTCTTAAACACGTCTTAAGACACTGTGGTTATCACTGTCATTCTATTAACAGGTAGTGGGAGCCTGGCAACTGTTAAAGACTTTTCGTGCAACTGAGGCCAAAGGGTACTGAATATGGAAAATTCCCGCCCGCTGATTATAAACGTAATAAAGCGGTCCGAGCTCTGCATTTTAAGTGTCAGATTAAAAGCAAAGCCGATGTACTTTACAAAGACCCTGCTCAAAGCATATTCAAAAACACGTCTGATGAGCGGCATATGCAAGACCTACACAAGCTGTCAATTTTCCAGTAGGGCTATGCCCCTTCTAGGTACGCCATTGCACCAAATTATCTTCTTTTATTAGAATTGTAAATCCTTTACAAATACTTTATTAGGCCTACGTTCAGTGACAACTCTTATGAATAATCTATCTTTCACAAAACGATCATTCTCTAATCAGTTAATCATATGTTTTGATAAAAGTGTCCACGTCAGGTAGGAAATAGAATCAGTCCTCTTATACCGTAATTCCTCTCATAAACGCCGCGGCGTTTAGTACAAATCCCATCGTTTGAATGCGGCGTATAATAGAGGGCGGTGTTTATTACATTATGAAAGATTTTATCAAGCTCTAAAGATTCATGCAAGTACCTTGTGAAGAACTGTTAAAGCAAAACAAGCAATATTCGTCTTATCTTTCATTGGGTAAGAATTTGTTGATTAAAAAAACCATGTAAAACTTTAATAAACTATCTATTTCTTGTTTGGTCTACTTTTTAACAAACGCCGCTTTTCACTGGGTGGCGTTTATCACAGGGCGGTGTTTATAAGAAATGTTCGGCCAGTGGTAATCAGCGGGCAGCGTTTCTTGGAGGAAATACAGTATGCACATTTGGCCTATGGAACAAACCTAACGCAAAGGGTAGTTTGTTGACTCTTTGTAATAGAGGTCCTGCGTGTAGATAAGATTGTAAGTACTCTTGCGTGCCTAATAGACGCCCCCCCCCCCCGCTAATTAATTTTTGAAAAATTTTCCACCCAGGACATTCTTATTCCTACCCCCCGCATATTAATTTTTACGTAATCTCCCACCCATCACAATTTTTTGAGGAGGTACTTTGACGGGCAAGTAGAAAATGTATTTTATTAAAATATGAAAATCACACATTGAAAGGATGAAGGTGGCCTTTTACGAGGCTCAAAGAAGTGTGAAGACGCACATTACAGATGTTACCAATAATACTGTCATTTAGCAGGAGGATGAGGGGAACATTTTTAAAATCTTGGATAGCATGTAGGAGACTGCCATGACTTCGAATAATTGACTATTGTTTATGTTGTATTACCCTACGTTTAGGAAGTTGAAGTTGATTCTAAACATTTATTCTTGACTTCATTTCTTACACGTTTTGGTTATTTTCCAACCCCTGTCTATTCCAAGGGCCCCGTTTATTAAGTTTCTGGAATTTTCCCACCACCCCCTCGTTTAGTCAAACTCTTTTTCTATTAAGCACCCAAGAGTATATCTGTTTCGATTATGATCTGGATCGAGGGCGTAGATAAATTATTGTATTCATCTTAAGAAAAAGTAAAACTTCTGATATGAAAGCGTATAGTAAGTCGAATGCTGGCATATTGTCTAAAACGTAAAGCAGCCTCGGAGTTGGGGGGAAAGATAGCATCCTGTTAAGGGCTGATGTTTATATAGGGCTAAGTAAACTTTTTAAGTTATTAACGTGCTACTCTGCGTTTTCAATGGTAACGTTAAGCTTTTGCGACTTGTGACTCTCTCATTCTATGTATCAAGAAGTGTTGCATGCAGTGCATGCAAGTTAATCACATTTCTGAAAATTCCAATTGTCCCTGGCTTTACAGTAAATATGCTGATACTTCAAGATCCCCGGACCAAAATAAAATTCCGTGACTTTCCCGTTTTCTCAGCTTTTTCCAAGTCTGTACGAGCAACGAGATAGGATAGGAGGTTAATTGGATATTTTTTACATGATTGGTTGTTTTCTTGTTTCTTTAACCTTTCTCAAGTTGCTTTTTTGTGCAGCAACTGAATTTTGTTTTAAACACAAACTGTTCTCACTTTACATTTCTTTGTATTTCTCAACAGGAAATGCAAAACGACACTGCTAAATAATTATGAAATTTTGAAATTTTGTGAATTAACAAAACACAACATATTTGATTACTTGGGAAGGAACGTTTTAAAGAAAATAAAAACGATTTTTACATGATTTAAGAACAATTATTTCACCATGTTAACAAATATGAATTAGTTTTCGGGCTAGGTGAAGCTTGAAATCAACAAGACTCGCTATTTGACCTCTGCGGTCTAATTATATTTCCAGGTGCTATGATTACAAAATATCAGGGTGCTAGAAGGTAAGGAAAGCATTTATTTGGATATCACAAATTGATTATCAGCTATTGACTCTTATAACGTTGAAAATATGTCACTGGCGAAAAAATTACAACCCTGAACCCTGGGAAAATGCTACCGTGTATAAACACTACACTACTGAATGACAAAGGCAACATCTTGCAGGGCACGTTTTGTTGCTGATGCGAGCTATTATAAGCTGTCCGACGTTTCTGTTGTAAAAAGACAACCTTTGATATCATCATTATAAACAACCGTAGGATATACCAGTCTTCTACAAAACCCTGTCACGCTTTGCTGTTCTTACAGTCTGGACGCAAAAGGTAAGCGTGGTTTTCCTTACTTCTTCAGCCTGGGACACTCGAGTTAATGAAAGCGAGGCTTTCTTTCCACTTTCCACCATTATCAAATTCCATATTTTAAAAAATGATGATCTTCTTAGTATTGCTAACAACTTTCATAAGTATTAGCAAAATATCTTATTTGATTGAGGACACCCAAAGGAAATAAGCTTATTGTAACAATTTACGATACTATCGATTTTGTATTCCATGTAAAGAGAAACATTCAAAGAGAATTTGCCCAGGTGCATCTTAACGGAGCACATTTCGTCGTAAATAAAACTTGAAAAATTAAATATTTACTGCACTTGCTGAGAATTGTACAATATCGTATCAATTCAGCTTCCTTATTGCTGTACATCTTTTGTAGTATACTACCGAGAAGGTTCCAACACTTTGATTGATATACAATATTCATAACTTTTACGTGTCAGATACACTTAGGAAAATCAAAATAGGGACCAACAGTCACAGTTGGTTGAGTGCTAAAAATAAGTCTTACATTTCTACATTGATAATTTTTATCATCGAGAAACAAACAAAGTAATAAGTTGTGCCGTTAAAGATCAATGAACAATCATAGAAAGAGATGGTCTTGTTATTGCGAGCATACGGAAAGGTCTGTATTGATGAATGCACTTAAAATTGCCTAGGAACAACATAAGTGTAAAAGGACACAGGGCAAAAGCTGAGACAGCAGGTAAGGGGTACGGTATTATCAAGGTATAAAGTTACCTCGCCGTACCATTCAGGGTAAGGAACCATACACTTATTTGCTAATTAACGCACTTGTACGATACGTCGTTGAAGAAAATGGTTTGCTATGGAATAATATGGGCACCTACTGCGCTCTCCTTCTTCTCTGCAGTCACCAGCATAATCCTAACACTGCTTATTACGACTGGAAACATTGGAATCATTCTTGCCGTGTTTATGGATCCCCTAAAGAAGCTAAGAACCCCGTTCAATTATTCTCTGCTGAATCTTGCCGCAAGTGACCTCTTGGTTGGTGTCATTGTTATGCCATTATCAGCAGCCGCTCATTTCCAAGAAACGAATGGTTGGTTAGACCCAACCCTTCAAAAAGGGATACATTTGTCGTATTTCATCTCTGCAACAGGCAGCCTCCTTAGCTTATCGGCTCTCACTCTGGATCGATATTGCGCCATCAGATGGCCTATCAAATACAGAAGCAAATTAAGCTTACAAAGATTGGCTTTTATCTCGCTTTTCATACTCATCGTTTCTCCATTGATCTCGGCTTTGTACTTTGCCATGGGATACATCAGCTATCTAACCGTGTTTGGACATGTAGCTGTGCTATTTACTTTCGGCACACTGCTAGTGACGTATGTCAAAGTTCAACGTATACTACGTCGTCAAAAACAGAAAGTTAGCCAAATGAGAAATGTTGCGTCTGCCAGGAACAAGGTCGATACCAATAAGTCCGAAACCAAAGTTACACGAACATTTTTATGGATCCTTGCATTGTTTGTCGCTTCGTACGCACCTGCAATGATCATGATTTACATTTTGGTATTTTGTACGCAGTGCAGTTGTTACCTCCGCCATATTCTGAGGGATCTTTTATTGCTTTTTGTTTCAGCAAATAGTGGAGTTAATCCAATAATATGTGTTTTACGTTTAAAGCCATTCCGTGACTCAATTTTGATCATTTTTAAATTGAAAGCAAAGATAGAACATTCTGCTGAGCCGTACGCCCTACGAAATCAAGCAACGTCCTCAACATAAGGCATCAGAGTGGACCTGGAAATAAGTATTAATCTAACGGCACAATTTTCATGTTGTGGACACTACGAAAGCTAATATACCTATCCCTCAACAGTGGATGGAATCACCACCCCCTTCCCTCTGTTTAGATAATTTACTAACGGCAATTCTTCAGGATTGCCTCATCTCTAACCACTCCTGTGTGGTAGGTGATTGTAGGTATCTGCGTCTCTCGTGTTTATGGTTTTTTTTCAAATAAGGCCAATCTTCTTTGGGCGTATTTTGGCTGAACAGTGATCATCTCTCATCATGCGTTCGGGCTTTTAATGACAGCTAAGTGCGTAATTAATTAGTTTGCTACCAGCGCTAGCGACCACCAGCAAACTTTTTGGGAGATAACCAGCGAATACTGATGTCCTTTGAAGATGTTCAGGAAACCTCAAAACATTTTCAGGAAAGCGGAAATGCTTCCCTTTCAAATTATGCATCCCTTGAAATTGGCCAAACATAGTTTATTGAAATGATGAAGGTTTACTCAAAGTTACAAAGTTCTCTGACAGGTCTATATAGGGGATTACAAATATGAACGAGTACTCAGGAGTGCGATCAAAAACAAGGAGATACAAGCAGTCTTCAAACTGACGACAGGTACGATAGGAGTGTTGATGAGACGTATCTGTGTTTGTGCAGGGAGATTATAAAGCGGCCAGAAAAGCGTAATCGGTAAGCACTAGCGCTCAAAAATCGCTTATTGTGGGTCAGATGCATGTAACAGTTAAAACGCATTGGAGGATTGGCATTAGATTGATCCTTGCCTAGTTGCGTTTTCCGACCTTTTCATTTCGTGATTTAGCGTTTCGAAACCTTTAATCAAAATAATATTCAAGAGCCGATGGAAAAGTCTCTGGGTGTGGATATGTTGTGAATGTAAAGCATTTTATCAACAAAAGTTGTTATACAACAGAGAATTCTTTCAGTTTCTTATACTAATTACATATCCAATAAACTCTGGTAGCAGTTAACTATTGATGAAGGAAAGACATTTTCGACGGTAACCTTTCTAAACACTTTATTGCGTTAATGAACATCAAGACCCTGTAAACGTTGTTTCTGCAACAGAATTCCTAAATTTATGACTTGCGCGGAAACTTGTGGTTTGACTCCACTCTGTTTGTGAACGTAATATGTCAAATTTTATTTAAATCAACGCAATAAAAAAGTATGTCTCTGACAATCTATGTAATATTTCACATTTCAGCATAATTACCATTTAGCGTTATTGCCCTACCTGTGCGTTATTCGGCTCTGACTCTTAGTTCTACTTCACTGAGGCATAGATTTGTTTCCTTGACAGAGTTATTACGATTTTAAGTTTAGAAGTAGCAGTCTAGCCTCGGTGTAGACTATCCCAGGTGAAGTAGAAACAACGTCAATAGTATTTGTCTGCCCACTGGCTAGCAGCAGGTTAGTTCTGTAGGTAAAACCCATTTTGTTTAGTTTTCTTGCCCTAGTAGCAATTTTTACAGCTCAGAGTACAAACATCCATCATTTGAATATTGAAGAATTTACAAAAGATTTGCTAAGTTGGCATCTTATTGACAGCAAGTCGTGAATCATGGAGACAGATGAAAACTTACGTTTTGAAAAATATGGAGATTTCCAATGAAGGGATACCGAATTTCCTCTTATTAATGCCACGGGTGCTTATTTTAAAATTCACCTACAATGTGCGGCGCTAATAAGAGGGCGGCGCTTAAGAAATAAATATAAAATGATTAAGAAATAAATTTTATTTGAAGCTCAAAAAACAATATGAACAGAATCAACGAACGAAATAGAATCAATGTCTTTTATGCTTCAAAAACGTATTTTATTGTGTAATCACCCTTTTTTATGGTTTTTTCCCTTTTTCTCATCAGTGCCACTTTTTCTAGGTGCGGCGCTTATTAGAGGGCGGCGCTAATGAGAGGAAAAACGGTAGTTTGATTAATTGAATGAAAGGCAACATTGCCAGAGTTAGTGAGTTCTCATATCGATTAGATGCTACATTGTTTTATTCGACTGTATCACGGTGAACACAGTAGATAATTTATTTCATTCAGCTCCCTGTTACAACCTTTTGGATGACGTCATATTGTATTGTTGTATTAACAATTGAAGTAGACATAGCAAAAAAATAATCTAGGATAAGAGAAAGCTCAGTTCCATGATGGCAGAGAAGAAGTGTGCACGTTATTCATCTAAGAAGTGTTTAGGTTGTACCTCAGATATCTTATACCTGTACTCGAAAAATTAACAAACATGCTAAAAATACTAACAAGACTTTGTTGAAAAATACTGGCCTCCTCTGTCACTATCAAAGACGATTTATAAAGAGTTTCACTGCGAAGAATATTTACTAATTTTGAGTAAAATAAGGCGCTCTGAAAATAGATTTAAAATATCGGTTTTCTGACAACCGAGTTCAGTTAACTCAGGTTCGTGCACTTGAGAAAATTCTTTATTTTTTATGGGGTTACAGATGCTGTGCAATGTGTAAGTCACTGAACGTGTGACATGTCGTGACCGACGGCAAATGTCTGATCTGAGGTACCCACATAGTTACCTTTATTGTCCTACAACAGTAAGGCCACCTCGTTGAAGGTACGTGTACGTACGGCAGATATTATGTGAGCTTATTATCCTTATTATCTGCATTCTTCAATTTTTATTCGTCTGTCAGGATGGTCCTGATTTGAGGTCTGTTTACATGCTTTCATGCTTGACATAGCAACACAGCTGGGAACAGGAATAGCCATTTTCCGTAGCTACCTTGCACAAAAGTAGCGATAAGGTATCGACCGGGTGATTTTTAGCAAACGCAAAGATAGCTATAGCGTCTCACGAGTACCGACTGAGAAAGGCTGACTGTCTCACCGATTTTCCTACTCCTTAGAACGTTAAAAACAAAGCGCAGAAAAAGGATGAACTTTTCTCTGGCTTGAACAGATGCACACAAAATGCTTAAATACGTACTTATGAAAATGCTCATACAAATGATATTTACAAATTTAAATTATTTTCTTATTAGACGCCACACATTTCTGGCAACTCTTTTATAGCAACACTGTACTAACAGAATAAGCAAACCTTAAGCAATACCATCTGGCTGAAATGCTGTTTGGTGATCAGTTATGACTCGCTAAAACTCATCATTACAATTACAGTAAGGCCAGGTCTGCATTTCATTTGGCCGTTCTGGAGTCAGTCCACATAAAAACAAGAAACCTTTGTTATGCAGGAAAAAAGAATCCGTTTTCTCACTAGGCCTGTTCAATTAATCCTGTTGTAATGGACGCTGATTGGTCGAAAACACAAGCCATTCAGGCAGTCGTAATTCTGATTGGCTCTTTCAAAATACAGTTAAGTATACTCTTTCACACATTCCATTTCGATCATTCTGACGTTAGTACTCTGGGGAGTGTCAGACGAAAAAAGCTTTTCAGTACACAATATTTTCGCTATTTCGTGTAATATTCTTGCTTTGTACAACAAATAAACAATTACAGTAACGTTTATCTTATGGAGCTTGTTTATGACAAAATGAAAATAACGAGCTTGTTTACGACCAAATGAAAGTAATAGTGTATCAGCAACATTTGATTTGCAGCATGATTTAGGGATACTAAGCAACTGCTGCGACTGAAAAAGTGCTCCAAAAAGCAGAAGGCTGTAGTTTCTCTTGTTTATTACAGCTTCTTCATATACATACAGCAAAGATGTACACCTGCAAGTACACCATATTTAACTTTTGTGTAAAACAATAAAGCTCAGTTGTAAAGTGCATTGATAGTGTACATGATGAAGCTACTACATGTGCAAATTTGGTATTTAGGCACCAGTTAGTATGACGAAGGGACTGTACTAAACTAAGGTTGTACAATGAGAATCTATGCCACAAAATATATATATTTCCATGTGGTATCAAAATAACTGGGTTGGTAAAAATAAACTTGTTTCTGGCTCCATATTTTTGAACAATTGTTAGGTGTCTTGCTTTAACATATTTCGCCTCTTAATTGTTAATCAATTTATTTTCGTGTTGTCTGAGGTGTCGGCACAACTTTTCGATCTTTGTACGTGTTATAATTTCTTGCCAAGTTATTATCTTTGGTGTAAGGTTCTCAAGAGTGCCAATCGAAAAGTAGCAATCTGATTATGCCTGCTTAAATTAAAGGCATATTTTGTGTGATTCAATGTAAAATAAATCACAAGTAGTTTGTGTTACTCTCAGGTTCCGAATTAAGGGAGGCTGGAATAGAAGGTAAAGTGAACATTTTCTCAAATTGATAAAAGGGGGGTTGGAATATGAGTTTCCAGGGTGGAAAAATTGCAAGAAACAAGTAATCGGGGGGGGGGGCGATTATTCAGAACTCGAGAGAATTGCGTAGTATCTTAATAACACAATTAATCAGTGGTTTTACTGTCTCGTTTCCCATTCAACTGTGGAGCCTAAATAAATTGCTGACACTATCTTCTCGGATGATATAAGAGTGCAATGCCCCTTCATGGAAAATATAGTATATCCCTTAAAGGCTTACTGTTTGCTAACGTCAGAACAAAGAAGACAGGCCAATTATGATGTTATTCTTCACCCAACCGATTTCTTACAATCTAACCAATGCCTGTCCTATGTACAATACACATTCTGTAGCTCATTTGTATCACAACAATATAAAATATGAATGAAAATAAGCATAGCAGGAAATAAACCATGGAATAGGAGCAAGTCTCACGTCTGATAAGCGATAACATAACTGTAAAACGAAAGCTTTCGAATTTTGTGGACTGAATAGCGGGTTAACTTGTTGAGAACACAGACATGCTGCGTACAAATATAAACAAAACTTGTTTTTAAGCGTAACATTCGTATGTTTGAAACCAAACAAAACCTTTAAAGAATATCTTGTCTTTAAAATTTGTTAGCCTGCTGCTTCATTTTTTACCATGTGACCCAAACAGACAAAGGCAAATTAATAATAAAGGCCGAAGGCTCGATTCCACACTTCGGTCAATTGTTTTCACTGCTTTCAGACACTCTTAGTAGGCCTGTTCTGTTCATAACTTTTGAACGACGTGACGTATGGTCGTAACATTTTGTGACTTTGCCTAACTTTTACTAAAGATTCTTTTGACTGATGACTTTTTTCAAAAATGTTTGAATTCTTGCTGATCATGAAATTCACAAGCCAACAGCAGATATGTTCGATTTCAACAGCACGAAAAGCATTGAATCGGGGAAAGCTATCGAATTTCATCTTCACAGGTTCTGTTGCACCAGAGAGTTTCTGGCCTTTCTATTTTGTCACTTCTCTTTGAAAATCACGGTCATTATACCCTTAAGCTTAGATAATCTTTCTTTAATATGTACAAACAATTCTTATTATCAAATAAGATTAGAAAATAATAAAAAATATTTTCACTGTTCGTAAAAGATGTAATATATGTTGTGGAATAGGGTAAAATTCGTTAGAGAGATGTAGTGACAATATATGCATAACAATCATGAGAAAATCACATTTTTCGAGGAATTTTGCACAAAGAGTGAATTAAAAATTATATATTTGAATGTTTCGTGGTTATTTTGTTTAGCTTTAATGCTTAAATGAAAGAAATGCCACTGAATTATCAGTGACAAACCTTTTCAGTAGTTACAAAACTCATTAATTTTGTAAAACAACTTGCCGTATACATGCATAAATACCATAAAGATATTACAAACACTTAAAAAGTAAATATTCACTACAAAAATGATCGTTTGAACCTTTTTAACAAAATTTTAGAAATTTTGCAATATTCCGCAACATTTACGAGCCATATGACGTCGTTGACACCGTATTAAAGAGAAGCTTTTTTGAATTTGTTGGAAAAGAGTCAAACTATAATCCTGCCAAAATCTTTGTAATAGATTTACCAGCGAATACATAATTATAGTGTCAAACCAAAGCGGGCCTACTAGGCTCCTCCCCTATGTATGAGAAAAGCCAAAAAAGCTCATGTGAGCTAGGGTTAAGGCCTACGGAGCACCCCATTTGCTGGTCATTGTAATTGCTTCGTGACGCTCGAGGTCTATTAACGCGCGCACGCATGAATTCGATAAACACATAAGTAGTTCACATCATGGGATTAGTAAAATCATATTTACAAAGGGTATTCTGATGGACCTTTATTTACGCACTGGCTTGCTTCTAAGGGAGTAAAGAAAATAAGAACTACAGTTCATTTTCCGCTTAACTTTTGTGGCACTGATGTTTTTGAATTTACATTCCTCTTCGAAAGAATCTTGAACAATGGTTAAGAGTGCGTGTTCTCGGTGAGGCGAGGGGTTGCTCAATGTTTCTTTCTTGTACATTTCTCTGTACATTTTCCAAAGTTCTAAACGATCTAAACCTCCTAGTATTGTAAATACGTCCTCCTTGTGTTTTTCAAAAGAATAATTGATAAATTACTTTGATTCAGGTACAATAGATCAATCTTCTTTCATTACACTCACGGCGGTAAGTATCATAAGATATCACAATAACATTGTATTGCCTTGTTTGGTTCTGACACAGGTTTACAGGATGACCTGAGTCGTCTTTAAAAGTCTCTTTTCACAAGTTAGCTCTTAGTTTCATTGAAATCAAATGTACCAAAATAGACTGAATAAAAGATTGAGCACAGTCGCACTAGTCTTGTAATTCTGTAAATGTGAGGAATGTACTGCTAAATGACTGCATGGTACATTGATGAACGGAAACCTCAAGTCGCGTGATCCCTGTGTCATATGAACTACGCACCGGGTGATTTAATATCAACTTTTACTCGCATAAAATGATACATTTGGAGATAACAATCTATTCTATCCAATACAATAATATGCACTTTTGCTTCAGTTTGTTCTTCTCCATGACCGATCGATGCAACTAGAGAGCGGCTGATCTGTTTGAAATTTACAAGCGGGGAAACTAAGTCTCGGCGAAGCTTTATAGTGTGTTAACAACTCTCAGGAGAACGTCTTAACTTCGATATGGTGCAGGAAAATATATGGGAGTGAGGAGGAAGTACAATTGCTACCGGGGAAAAACAGCATCATGACGCACTTATCAATTTTCAAATGCATAAAATGCAGTAAGGGGTGGCCTAAGGACTTTCCGTTGATCACAGATATAAATTGTCGACTGCACTCAAGATACACGAGCTGCAGCCCCTCCCCAAACAAGAATAGTAGTAGTTATGACAAAGGGAATAATTAAAGGTAAATGTGGTAGCCAAACTTTTACTTCGAGTTGAAAAGTGATCTTGGATAATTGTCGCCACGTTTCTATGTGTCCTTCAGCAAGCCTCGACATCTTATTTTTTTAGTGACAAAATGTTAACCAGAAACTGAAAAGGTTTAGATTTGATTCCTGGTTGTTTCTGCTCAGTAGAGACCTCAGTAGAGAGCTATTAGTTCATAACATTTCATTAATTGGGCACTGTTTTAATCTCGGCAAAATACGATTTCAATGTTTTAAATACAAAGTGATGCCGTAGATACATTTTAGTTTCCTTCTATGCTTTGTGGTTTGTGATTTCTCAACTACCTTAACGCATGCGCTTTAGTTACTACCAGGCAAATTTTGCCTGAACGCGAAGGAGGTCAATTGAAAGAGCCCACTTCTCAAAGTTCATGTTTTGTAATTATTACGGTGATAAATTAAGTGTCGTCTATCGCAGGTGCCTTTTTGTAATGAGTTAAAACATTAATGTTAGGCGTAATTATTAAGAGTAATAAGAATTTAATGATGCTCATTATTTCTTTGTGTACTACAAGGATAGATATTACCCAAGATTCACCTAATTCCAGTATTCAAAAGGGACTTGCAAACCTCATTTTGGAAACGACATATGAAAATGAATGAGCAAAACCAAACGTATTTTTACTAATAACGTCACACATATTGTATATAGTAGTGTTTCCCAGCATTGTTGATTTACCATCCCTCCCCCTTCCCCGCATGGCCACATTTTCACATTTTCAAACAATAAAATTCTGCTGCCCTCACTAAACTATCGCCCCCTTTGAAAGTGTTTTCGCGCCCAAGGAGGGAGGGGGGAAGGGGGAGACGATGTCGCCCACAATGGGAAACATTGGTATATACAGTAGTATTTGAATGTATTTAAGTCTCATTAATTAAAAATTTGTAACGTAACTGTTATATACCATCTATCCCACATAGTCGTTATGTGCAGTCCGAGGTCGTGACGAGAAGCAAAACAAGCCTGGATTAATAACACAGATGTTTGAATTTCATCGACTGTCGTGGATCGACCCCGATTTCGGACATTTGAAGATTCAGTGTTCGAAAATATATTTAACAATCGGGTTACTTCGATGCTTTGTCTCATCATACGTGCTGTTTTTCTGTAAGTACTTCGCCGCTTCTCCCCCAAGAGTCAAAACTGTCCCAACGCGATAAATCTCCGTCGAATACGCTTGCATAATTACAGGTCTCTCACTCCACATATTCGAGCCCATCAATACGCTCTTGCAATTCGATACCTATCCACATTTATAGAAGTTAATGAAAGATTCTTAAGCTTTCTGCGGTTAAAACTAATGAGTACAAAATCTTCAGCCTGGCGTCCGGAGATAGCAAATGATTGGCATGACAATGGTCATATCTGTTCCTGAAAAGGGAATTCCAGATGTACTATTCCTCGATTCATTTATTAATCTTTGACATATTAGCGTCACCCTAACGTTAATAGCCAACCTTCAAACAAAATCAAACTAACCAATATCGGTCTCTTTGATAACCAGTTTTTGATTAACTGAGATCGGGGTAACAGTCTTTTAGATTGGTTATTTGATACCGTTACTTTCCGGAATCAGGAAGGACATAATTCTTACTCATTTATTACCATTGTGACGACATATCCCGTCTTGAAACATTTTGCTAACATGAAAACACAATTCAGAAGGCAACTCATTTTGACAGTAAAGATTTAAGCGATCCTCGTCAGACGATCGGAGTTTCATTCAACCGTTTTAGAATTTGTTTTGTTTCGCGCATTTTTTGTAACTTTTATTCTATTGTATGAAGTACTCAAGCGATGACGTTACAAAACCCTTTTCCAAGGAATCCCAATTAAAACTAGACCGAAGTGTTTACCATGCCACCAAATGGACCCATACAAAATATATCATTCAAATCTCATCTGAACAGCGAGAAACGGCACTCTGAATTTGCAATAGGTCGTAAGGAAACTCTGTTAATTTTGCCTAGTTCATAATATCATAATATCGTTTTGACACGACTTAAACTTTGAAAGGGCGTATCTCAATGATTTCGCAATCTATCGTTTTTAAATTTGGACAGATTGCCTATGTCAACACGAAGAATCCTATGAGAGCAAAATATTATCAAACTTCTGATATTCATTAAATCGTGACGTCACACTTTAGTACTCTATTCTTTAGATAGAAATAGTCTGCTATGTATGTACTTGTTACCTTATGTAGAATGAAGGACGAGAATCGATGAAAAGCATTTCGATCAAAATGAGTTGCCAATTTAATTGTGCTTTCAAGTTCTACAATACCAACAATATTTTGCTGACAGGATGTATTATACACTGCAACCTTTCATAAAGATAACGAATCTACTAAGAGAGAGGAACGAGGCTCGAAGCAGTATCTGTGAAGTTATAAAAACTATTAAACTGTAGAATTTAAAATCGTGGCAGAGCAAAAAGCTATCTTCGTAGTTTAATTATTTGCAGTATACTTGTTTCATGATCGCTGATTAATTAGAATTGGTATTGGTTCCATCTTTAAGAACAGTTCGGCACTTCAATAACAATTAACACAATGAAAATAGCAAAAGTAAAGCACTTACCTGCGTTTCGAAAATCCGGTTGATGTTAAAACGGGAAGGCAGCTTCTCCAACATTTTGATGAGTCATCGTTATTATCATTACCATGATGATGATCATCATTGTTATGGGCATTAAGACGATGATGATGAGACCATAATGATAGTGGTGATGATTATGAAGAAACAATAATTGTGATGATGATGATTATGATGATAATGGTAGTGGTGCTGGTGGTTGTGGTGGTGGTGGTGGTGGCGATAATGATGATGGTGATGATGATGATGATGATGATGATAATGATGATGATGACGATGACGATGATGATGATGATGATGCTACGGAAGATGATAACAATGATGATGATGATAATGATGATGATGACGATGACGATGACGATGATGACGATGATGACGATAATAATAACGATTATAATCGTACTAATGACGGTCGTGAGGATAACGATGATATTAACCATGATAACGATGATGGCTATTATGGTGAAACAATTTAGCATTATGCTGATGATGGTATTACAACAGCAACGAAGATGATGTCGGATTTTACGATCCATAACAGTCAATGGAACTGATCAAATCATCATGTAAGCGAGAATAGTAATAAGAAACAGTAAGTGGTAAAAGTTTGCTACTCACAGGACTTTGAGTCTTCTAAGGCCGCGGAATGCTTCCCTGTCCACTTTTGAAATAAAATTTTTATACAAGTAACTGTAAATTGACAAGAAAAGAAACGTTTGGATTTAATAGCCGCTGAACATCATTACAATGCCAACATTATTTGTGAGTTCATAATTGAAATACAAGGGATGAAAGTCTTTGTTATTTGGGTCATCACTAATGCAGGGGGAAGACTGTTAAAACGTTAAAGAATCCCCTTCAGTTTTTCAAGATCTATTAAATGGGGACGAGTGATGACATTTGCCCCAAAACAGGGGGGGGGGGTACAACATCGGCAAATCTGTATGTTCATTTCTTCTGTAGGAGATACCATGCTGTATAACATGGAGCTATTTCAGCTGAGACATCAGGGGGGTTGGGGGTCTGGAGGAAACTGTCATGGAAAAGTTCACAGCATCTCAATCTACTATTCAAAGTTTCCTCGCTTGAGAAAAAGGATTTGTAAAGGCGGCTCAACGGAAAGAGTGAAGAGGTATTGTTGATATTTTGTATTTAATGAATAGATGAGGCAGGTGGCCCTCAGTAACAAAGATGGAAACAATATCAAGCTTTAAACCATAATTTCCAATGTTTTAAAGCAAATAAGATATAGATTATCCATGCCAATTGCCATTTCTTGTTACAGCAATTATTCATTTGTTCAAAACAAAATGCTTTGTATAAAAGATTTTTATCTTAGTAGGCTCTACACGTTCATTTGGGGCAAAAGTTTGTATACCTGTAATGTCTCAAAACAATCAAAGATGCAATCAACTTTTTTGAGTCAAAGTGCTTAGAAATTAGGTGAGATTAAGTGGAGTAGGTAGCCAAGATTGATGACCAATGTCTTCTAGTGGCATTGTTCTCGCCGGAAGTGCCAGTTTGGCAGTGCTCCTGGTATTGAAACTACAGAGCATCCTCCGTTATTCTCACCTCGATTAAGCGCCAGGAGTGACTGTAAAATGACCACAATTAAACCATCTTTTTTCCACAAGGTAAATTTCCTCTTCTACTATCACGTTTTCATGACCAGTTTTATAATCCTGACCACGAGGAACAAAGGTTGTTTCAATTTGTGGAAACTGTTCAACATTGTTCATAAGAGAAAAATGTTTCGCAATCCTACTACGTCACTGATATGGAAAATGTCACTGTAATACGAAGGGTTTACAACTGTTTCCGATAAATATAATAAATGTTGTTTACTTTGTGTTTTAACATCCCACGACTAGTTGCTAAGCCGCAGACAAACAGGCTCGACTTTCCTCACCAGATAAGAAAAGAACGTGAAGGCTTGGTTGGGAAGGAGTTTTAAAGTCTAGGAAAACGTCGAGAAAAAATCGAGCCCGTTAGTTCACCCAATGCTTGACATGGCTCGACTTAAATAGAATTGGCTCGACAATGTTGCACAAAGTCGAGTGAAGTCTAGTGAGAAGTCGAGTCCGTTTGTACAAGGTTTTAGAAGTCAACGTATATTTTTATCTAGAACAGTGGGTGAAATGTTAGCCCTCTTTTATCCGAGTTTATCGGTTTATATAAACGTTTTGGTCCAGAAATGACTTCGTACTCTTCGATGAATTAAGTGTGCAATGCACCTCAAATAAACAGTAAAACTAACATACACGCTAATTAAAAGAAAAAGGGCCGTTGCAATCTCCAAAAGGAAAGCCGCTTAATTAAGATACGATAGTGATTTGGTATATACATACAAGAGACGTGTAATAAAATCATTCTCAACCGACAACTTACAGTTCCCGCAAATAGCGATATCCTTTGAAGGCATCTCGAGGCACATGTTGGATGAAGTTCTCATTTAAGACACTACAACAAGGAAGAAGAGACGATTGTCCTTAACAAATACGGGTGATTTATAGACGAATATAAAAAAGGTACCCATCCGTCTAACAAGAAATTGGAGTTACTTCGTATATTGATTTTTGCACAACAGAGTTTGTATGTTATGACCCTTTAAGTATACAATGTAACAAATAATCTATTTCAAAGGACTTGAAGAGCTTGTCTAAAGGTTTCCCTGTAAGAAATTAGGAACGGAGGTACGAGAACCCGGAACTGGACATCGCAGCCGTTAGAAATTTGAATAGGGGTTAAGCATGTTTCCAAAATTGCTACCACTGCCGGGACTCACACCTTTCTTTAAATTTTATCCAATAGGCTGCAGACAGGGGTTTCACCATTGTCTTCAAGGATGTAAGGTTTCCGAAATTTGGCATACTTGAATATATTTGGAATAAAGTAACAGTACAAATAATTTCGACAAAAAATCAGAAATTAATTCCTTCATCATAACCTTAAGCAATTCTCTTCCATTCCCTTATTACTCTTCCTTAGCGCCAAACAACCTCTTTTGTTCCCATTGTCGGATGCTATTAATCAAAGATACCAATTACATTTCAAGATGTAATTTTTCAGTCACCAATGTTGATACGATCTACTTGTTTTTCAAATTCAACAAAATCAATCTAAAATATCAACGTGATTATTGTCGCTTAACATGTCCTACTTGACATTTAACATTTGAAGATATTTCAGTTTTAAATACTGTGATAAAAATCATGTATTTAAATAAGGCAGCCTCGCTTTGATACCAATACTGCACTCGTGTGACGATCGAAAAGACTTAAGTGGCGTCAGATTCGTGGCAACATTGCCCGATTTCGTTTTAAACATTTCCAAAAGGTTTGGAACACACTGATCAGTTTTCTCTGCGTGAAAGGCGTTATGATTACATTTAAGCATTTCCGATCCTTGTACTCCTTTACTATTTCACATTGGCATGATTAAAATTATGAAAATACTCATTGATGGAGGAGGCTATTGTTGAAAAGGCAATGTTTGGCAGAATCAGCCATTTATAAATAAATGTAAGCCAAATGATGTTTGCTAAAGGTCAAGCCTCTGTCACCATATCCAGACCTATTCAAAAGTCCGACTTGATACCTCACCTTAAAAAATAGTAGTGACTAAGTCAACCGATGGTGACAGAGGAACTTCTTCATAAGGCATTGTGGGAGCGTATTCATCTGTAGATGAGTGTAGCATCTCCCTAACTATCAAGTTGTTTGGAACCAAGATGGCAAATACAAATCATTTGAACGAATACCAGGGAATCAATGTCGAGTGTGAGCCCCCCCCCCCCTCCCTCCCCCTCCCTACAAGATGCCGCTCCAACGCTGAATTTCTACAAATTGGAGGAGTTGCTAAAGAGGAACCTGTTCATGCCTTGCAATCAACTACATACATCTCAAGATTCCCTTGCATGACACCGGAAAAACGTTGCTTGAATGAATTGATGAAACTTTTGAACCTGCAGTTTGATTACACATGCAAGTAGCTTAATGCTGCTAAATTCTCTGCAGCAACTCCTGAGGCTATTTTCTAATTTATCTTTCTATTGGAAGCTAATGTGGCGCATAGAGAAATAGAATATGTTAACATCGGGGTAGAACTGGCACACGCCGCGGAAGTGTGGGTCACTGGTTCAAGTCTCGGTAGTGATAAGGTTTCTATTTCTCTGTTATCTTTTGAAATTCCATATGTTTCTATTATTCTCTTCAACAAACGTTGTCATTAGTATTATAAGACCTTTGACACAAGTGACGTTTTTGTGTACTCGCATAAATTATTGGAGACACTGAGAGACTTTTAAGGGGAAAGTAGCATTCTTAATTATGAACAACTTGTAGAACCTCACCGATCCAGACCTGGGCGACAGGTCCAAAAAATCAGCAATACAGACCTGAGAACGATAAATAGCGTACTCCTCGAGATAAGTCCTTTCAAACTTTGAATAATGCCTACATAAACCTTGTTCTTTGAACACACTTCATACTTTTGTGAACTGCAAAAATTTATAAGTGTTTCCTTGAGGTTGCAAATTAAAACTGCCGTTTGTCGCCATTAATAAAAGATTTGAATGCTATATTTTGTACACAGGCATTTGGAGAGACGGTTACCACTTTGATGCAATTATAATTGGGATTCCTCGAAACAATGTTTTTATGACGTCATCACATCTGTACTATACTGTATACATTTTGGGAAAGCCGCAGATATCAACCAACGAATTTGTCCAATGTAACCTCGTTTAGGCAACATCTCACATTTCATGATAAGCTCCAGTCGATTACCAATTCAACCAGGCAACTAAACGTGTTAATAGTGTAGAGTTGACCTCTCTTATTGTGGTTTCCTTTCACACAGTTATTGCAATTTCAATCAGACCGTCCAGGTCAAATTTATAGTTGATAATGATGCAGAGAAAAATCGTTCAAGGAATTTGACCGTTACAAGGAAAGAGGGGTAACACCTAGTGAATCTAAAGTTCCGCCGAGTATCCGGATGGGCACAAATTTATTTCTGGGTGTATTTGTAGCCTCATCGGAGTCTTAGTGCTGGTCAGAAGTAAAGCTTGATCGGATATATGAAGGTGCTAAATACGAAATATTTTAATCGGGTTCAGTCGATGAAAAAATGAGATAGACTTTCGCCATACTAGATTGAATTGTGGTGTGCGAATGAAAGAAGCTGACCACTAACAAAATACCGCCCCAACTGAGGAGCTACATATAATACAACATTAGGCAATAGCAATACAATAACGGCAAAGTCATGGGCTGAAGTAACTCTCAAAATTGTGTGCTTTTTACGTCCAAAAGGCAAAACCATTAAGCTAATCCTAACGAGGTTAATTATTTGGAAACGAAAAGTTCACTTTGGCCAAGAAAGGAATACGGTCCGGAAATTAACCCCTATAACATTAGTGGCGCAACTGGGGCTGAAGAAACTGGGGTTTGAACCCCTCCACTTTTGGGCATATAATGTTTTTCTCTGGCAGGGGAACAAAGAAAACACGGAAGCGTAAAAGAAAAGAGAAAAACCATCTCCTTTACCAAGTCATTATGTCAAACAGCCAAAAGTATCTCTTGTTTTCGCGTGAAATACAAAAGCCGAAACCAATGACTATATCTCAAAGCCCCCTTTTATCTTGGGGTGGTGCCGCCCCAGAAGAACTGCTGACGATAAACAGATAAGCTGTTAATCAAAACAGACAAGTGATAACTTCGCTGGAACAAGTTATTAAGCTTTGATTCATAAAACAAAAGTGTCTTGAAATAATCAATTGTTCTGTGTTCACATTTGTTCAATTAACTGTCTTAATGTTGATGCTCGTGAGTTTTTTCTCTCATCAAGCATTTCCTTTGCTTACAGTTTTGCTAGTTAATTGTACTACATTCGTCGTATTGCATTACTTTGCTAATTATTTTATTACTTCTCATATTATTAGAACAATTTCCACGCCATAACTTATAAAATTGAGGCTATTTAAGTATTAATAGGAACAAGGGAGAAGCTTTAGACTACCTCAAACCTTATGAACTAGAATCTCACCTGGACCACAATCAAGCACTAAGCAAACATAAAGGTTTTTGATAAACTTAAAATTATAATTAAAGTATTTAATTAATAAAAGACTGGAAAAGAACAAAATCTCACTGCTTTAAGTTTTAGTGAGGAGTTTGCTTTTTTGAAAAGGAATAGCCAAATAAAGAATAAAAGGAATTCATATATGAAAGCAGCCAAAAACTTAAGAGGTAAAGATAAAAATAGACATAAGACTAGAAACAAGATAAAGGTTAGGATGTGTTGCTTAACAATATCCACAGTAATCAGAATATTTAAATTTGCTAAATGCATCTTGTGTCAATATCTGGTAGCCCATGGAAACCTGTTGCTCCACTGCTATGTGTGAATGTGGTGTACGCCACCCCCTTTGAAGACACTCATATAATGTTTATTGGTAAAAATTGAAGTTGATTTTTTATAAGTACCTCCAAGATATATTTTGAATAATAATGCCTATATATATTCTCAAGATCCTTGTTATGTATAATACATAGTATTTTTAAGTGCAATTAAGTGAGTCTAAGCATTAACCATTATTAGTCAGTGTATTTTTGCCTGATTAGAATACCGATAACATGTTTTAACCTGATTGTTGTATATCAGCAGATTATCAGGTGATATTAGGCAATACCCATGTGGGTGTGACTTGTTGGTTCCCGTTATTCATGTGATTACACATAAGTCAGAACATTGCTTGAGATCACATGATAATCTGCTGATATACAACACTTGTATTGTCACATCAGTAGTAAAGTATATTTAGGTGATGTTATTGGACATATATGGGCAATGTCTTGTCAGTGTAAGATCTAAAACATCATTTTAAACAGGTTGCAAAAAGTTGATTTGGAAATAACTTTGTGAAACAATGCCTTCTTTTACACTAAATTGATTTAGTTCTCTCATTTTGGATATAGCACTTACAATAATTTGTTCTGTTTATTAATAATTTATCTATTTTATGTAATAGGGTTGTTAGACCCATACTTAGCACTCAATGTGGATGGCTGGATGCTGTGTTTAGTCTAACCTCTCAATCTAAAATCAGTCCAGCTTGGTTTAAACTGTCTGGGCAAATGCCTCACCAGCATACATTTTATGATTCAGACAAGCTATCCCAACACTGCAAGGTTGCAGTGGGAGAGCATTCTCATCAATTTGTCCCTGAAGCTATGCTGTGAATGATGAAGAAAGATCTTTTTAAGCAACAAGTTTTCTCTTTTTCTTACATTATAGACCACTATTACACATTAAAGGGGATACAAGCCATTCAGAAAATTAACAAAGATGAGGAAGCAGCTGTGAAAAGTTTCCATTATAATGGCCTAACTATTTTGGGGTTGCTCACTCCATCACTGCTCTCAATATACTATAATGACACAAATACCCAAACATTTATCCTCAAACAAACTATTTTAGCCCACAATGCAACAGACTTTGATTTTTTCCTCACTGAAAGTAAATGCTACTTGATATTGAGTGAGTGTCGCCCAATTCCATTCCAGGAATCACTTTTTTCTAGAATATTCCAGTACAAGAATGGTGAGTTTGACACAAAATCCCCATCCTCTGTTCCTGTGCCACAGTCAAACAAAGTAGCTGCACTGAATGTCCATGGAAAGACATATGCCATTTTTACACAATTTAGAGCACAAAGTAAGTATTCTTGCTATATATACTGTTATTGATCTTTAGAAGAGATGGTGTCCAACCAAGCTCTTAGAAGAGTTGATGATATAACAAAACCAATAACATTATTCTACCCATTTCCTTAACTGTGAAATAAGGACTAAGTGCAGTAAGCTCATTGTGTATGTAGGTATGTGTTAGTTATACTCCTCAGTAATCTTAAATTAGCCAGATACTCTAAAACTGGAAAGATGTTTTGGTGTCAACTATGTAAATATGGCAGATAAGAAGGAAAAAGTTGTCCCAAAGAAGCTGTAGCTAAGAGTGAGGCAACCCTTTGCTTTCCCTTTCTTCAGAAATCATTTTCAAGGAGGTTTAGAGATCTAAAAATGTTGATCATATATGGCTTACAGATCCCCTCCCCTACCTCCAATGTTGGAAGCCTTGTCACAGCGCTGAAACCTGTGAATTGTTTTCTCTTCTTAGATGCCTTGTCTGATTCAGACTTTGGTTGTTGCCATCCTCCACTCTGATCTTCTGCTTGTCTTGACGTCCATGCTTCTTATGTTCAGTACACCAGCTAGATCCTCCATGTATGTCTTCCTCTGTCTTCTCCATTCTCGCTGTCCTTGTATCTTTGCATTTGATACCAATTTTTCAAATCGACCCTTCTCATCACATATCTGAAAAACTTAAGTCTTCTCCTGTTCAAAGCTTTCATCATCTGTCTTTCTTCTCTGATCGTCTCCAAGACTCTCTCATTTGATACATTCCTCACCCAGTTGATTTTGAACATTCTTCTGTATAAAATATTTCTGTTGCCCCCAGTCTTTTCCTTATTGCTTTGTTGATCGTCCAAGCCTCACTACTATACGGAAGTACTGCCCACACATAACACCAAAGCAGTCGCAACTAGGTATCCATTTTCACATATCTTCCTATATCTTCTTCACATCTTCCATCTGTGGTGATTAAGCTTCCCAGATAGCGAAACCCCTGCACTTGTTTTAGTTCTACTCCTTTGACCTTAAGATGACAATCTGGGGTATTCATTTTTTTGTCACCACCATGCACATTGGCTTTTTCTTGTTTATTGACAATCCCATTTGTTCTCTCTTCTCAACCACGATGTGCAGTAAACGTTGTAACTTTTCCTCAAAGTCTGCAATCAGTGTGGTGTTGTCTGCATATCCTATAGTATTCATTTTTCACCATTCACATCTATTCCTTCCACTCTTCTATGTTTTGCATAATGATATCTGTGTTTGGAGACATCATACATCCCTGTCTTACACCATTTTTTACTTCTACCCAGTTGAGCAAGTCATCGTCCTCTCTGATTTACGCTCTTTGATTCCAATAGAGATGCCATATCAGCCTTAAGTCCTTTTGTCAATGTCCAGGTTCTGCAATATATATTTCAAACAATCTACTATGCATTGTTTTACTCTCTCTAAATAATAGATGGGTGAAAGGTTCTGTTAAGGCAATGTATGCAAAGTGCGATACTTTGCCAGGAATTATGGGGGTGTAAGGGACAATTAGACATTACCGTATTAAGTACAGGAAAAGAAATATCTTAGTTCATTGAATAGCTTTGGAATATAATTTTCCATGAAGAAACCATTATTCAAGAGGTATATATTTTTAGATTGTGATGTCTTTGCCAAATATTTAATAATTGAAGTGACAAAGTAGATTGGCCGTAGTTTATGTTCTTGTTTTACCCATTCCATCTTTATTTGTGACATGTTGTCTTAGCAGAAGATCTTGCCTGTAACCTACTTTTAATTAATTGATTTCCTCTTAATCGCTTTTAAAGGTTTGTTGCAGGCCATATCACCAGTTCATATCTGTGAACATAAAAGATTTACCTTGAGCTGTTCCAGAGGCACTATAACTATCAAATCAGCTACATTTGGCAGAAATTCCTTCTCTATTTGTCCAACTGGGACATATTACGTCGGTTGGCCTTGCCAAGTCTCGGCCTCCAGCAAGGTCTACAATTTATGTAACGGAAAGCAAACATGTGACTTATCAGCTGACCCCACAATATTTGGAAAGCCCTGTACTGTAGCCTCACATTATCTGGAAGTTTATTATGGATGTGAAAGTAAGCCAGATTTTGCTTCATTAACCATGTTATATTTTCAAAGATACACTACAACAATGACAGCATTGATCATTCTGTTGGTACTGTAATAACTATTACCGATACTACCACTGCAACAATAACAACAACAGCAGCCACTACTAATACTATTACTATTATTATTATTGTTAATTTTATTATCATTATAATTATTGTTATCATTATCACTGCTATGACACCATTAGTGCTTGTTTGCTGCAGCACATGTATCAGTCCTCCATTTTATTTTTATAACACCTGGTTTGCTTCTCAGCTATCCATCTTACAGTGAAGGATTCTTCCTATATTAACATTTTCTTCCTTGACTGTCTTTGTCCTTAGTTTCCTCACTTTAATATTTTGAATTTTGTGTTCATTTTCATTCCCTTTATTTACTATCTGGCCCCTTTTCCTTTATCTTTTTCCTTAATTTGATTCTTATTTTTTTGCCTTCCAAAATATTGGTCCCCTATTCTGTACTTCCTTCTACAGATATTGCACATATTGTAGTTATTTCATTTAGCATACAGGACGCATACAAAATTTGGCAATAAATAGGGGTATGCTTATTTTTTTTGGAGGGGTGCAGTTTTTGAGGGGATCGTCTTGAATCCGTATATGGAAGTATAATCCTTCGTGCAACACTACTGCCTCCACCTGGACTTAATGGGAAGAATTTGCTTAATGGGGGAATGAGCTTGATGGATGAGATGTGCCTAATGGAAGGAATGCGCTAAATGGAGGGCATGCGCCGAAAGGAAGGAATGTCCTGAATGGAGGGAATGCCCTGTCAGGAAAGAATGCAGTGAATGGAAGGAATGCGCTTGATGGGGGAAATGTGCTCAGTGGAAAGAATTTGCTTAATGGAGGGAATGATCTTAATTGAGGACATGTGCTTAATGGAAAGAATTTGCTCAATGGCGGGAATGCGCATAATGGAGGAGATACAATTAATGGAAGGAATGCGCTGAGTGGAGGGGATGCGTTTAAATAAAGGAATGCGCTTACAGCATAACTTTTTTGACCTTGCCCTTGATATTTATTCGGAGGGGTTCTAGTAATGCGAAAAACTTCAATATTCCCTTTCCACAACAAATCTTGCACCGAAAAGTTTAGTACTTCCAAATTTCTTGTTCTTACTTCTTACTAACATTTGGTATCTTTCCCCTTCACAGCTACACAGTATAAAAATGAACCAAACATCTACGTCTGGGACTCCTTTGGATTCCGATCACTTCCTAAATCCGAAATTTTCACCTTTGGAGCTGTAGACATCGAAACCTTTGACATACATGGTCGAAAGTTTTTCGCCATAGCAAATCACATGAATGATCAACTTTCTACTCATATCAACTCCGAAATCTTTATGTTTTCGTTGGCCACCACGAAATTCGTTCGGTTTCAACAAATCCGAACTGATGCAATAATGGACTGGGAATTCTTTACAATTGGAAAGCATCTGTCAACAGAATATTTTCTTATAGCTGCAAATCACTTTTCAATGATTGGAAGTTTCAAAGATTACAACATCAACTCGATTGTGTATAAATGGAATTGGAATTCTTTCGTACCATTTCAATGCCTACGAGTTTACGGCGCACTTAAATTTTCTGCGTTCACAGGTAAGTTTTGTATAACTTCATTGCCAGTTGCCTAAAATGCATCATTGTTTCCAGATGAGCGTCACTTCTCGCCGCCCAAAGCGTATAAAACCCTGACATCAGGTTGCCCAAAACAGATATACTGAGTGTTGATGCTGGGTAAATATGTATACTATTTATAAACACATTGCGTTTTAAAGCCTAATAGCAAGTGTTTAGGTGCTGCAAACCTGTTTTTGCTTTCTGGAAAGTCGCCAATAAAAGATTTTTGGTCGCCACTTCAGTCAGAAATTCGCCCAATGGGTGATTTGTCGCCAAATCTGGCAATGCTTCGTAATGTTGCCACACCCCAGAAATCTTTATTATATCCTCATGAGGTAATCTGCCGCAATGGATGAGTTAAAGAGTGGATGAGAAAACCGGTCTTTGTTGTAATGCCCATCTAGTGTTATTTGAAGTTCTAACCCCTTTACTATAGCGTTACAACATTAATTTCTTCGCGCAAAATTTTTGTTATTTCCTCCTTGTCATTCAAGACCCGTGATCTCTTCAAGCATAGAAAGAGCTTCTATTTTGCTAAAGGTTCCCTACGAGACGAGAATTTTTGTTGAATCTAGCAATGACAATGTGTAGATGTTGAGATGCTAAATAAGGCTTTGATGGGACCATGTCAAATGAAAAACCAATACCAACACGTGCTCTGAAAAGCTGCAAAAAATAGATGTTATCAAATGTGTGTATGACAAATATTCAGTAAACAGTAAAAGAAAGGAATCTTTGTTTCTGTACCCTCATTGAGAAGAGTTCCAATTGCTTTTGCCGCCTTTTGCTCATGAAATAACATCGCAGTTTGCAATCCTATCACCCTGACAAACGTAATGAAAAAATTCCAAACCCTTTACAGAGGTAATATCGTGAGGGCTGGCCATTGGGCTTTAGCCCCGAAATCTCTTCTCTGTCAAGGAGAGCAAAGGAAGAACTTGAACATGACCTGAGAAAGAAGATAGCAAATAGAGAGTCAGATTTTAAATCAATTCTCAAAATATGTAAAATCTTATCGGAAGATCAAAAGGAATATAATAAATGAAACATTTGGTGATCTTAAGTCCACCCCCAACCCCAACCCCCCAACGTTTGAGTTGATAATGCCACACCTCGTCCATGAAAGAATGCAGACCATTTGGGGTCTTACAGGACCAACAAAGAGACAAAGAGACAACTTGTTCGTACCAGGCCCGTGTTATTACACGGGCCTGGCCTATCTGACAAAATGCAGACCAGCCCATACCTTACGTTCTAGTACCTAACCCCAGATTTTTTTTCTTAATCAAACACAAAAGTTTAGGAGTACACTAATTCTCTTTCTATGCTTCCATTTTTTGCAGGGAAAAACAACGAGTTTCTATTGATAGGCTCTGGAATTCGTGACAAAGTTGTGTTCTACAATTACGACGGTTGGCGATTTCACTATTCATCATTTCAACCAAAGGAGGAGATATTCCAATCAACAATTGAGAAAACATATATTTTTCCAAGTGTTAACTACACCAATGCATTCCTGTACGTTGCCAATAAAAACCCTTCACTTGGTGCATACATCTACAAAGTTCAATTCAAGCCAATAGACACACTTGAGGCTTTCGTAAATTCTTCTCTCCAAGAACTGACTGCAGTGAACCACACGGTTCAAGTTGTTTTGAACCGAACTGTCAACGCTTTAGGCCGAAAATTAGCTGACTCAAATATGGTGTACGTAGACGAGGATAAAGTTATCACAGGTGAGTCAGAAGTGATCGCCAGTGGGCAGCGATGACGTAATAGTCCCAAGTCTGCTAATTGAAAGTTTCAGTTATTTTATAATCGTTTCCTCGTTATGTCACATTTGTCACGGTAAGATAGATCCGTAACCCCAGGTGGATACGTGGATACACCCCAACATGGATATGACTGATACACCCCGATTTAAAGTTAGCCCCCCGTTCAAAGTCCAATGTCAACATTTAAACATCTATATACTTCCCTTAAACGGTTGCTGCGTCAAACCCTCTAGAAATTTGAAACACCAAAATTCAGGATAGTCTACCTAAATATATAATCGAGAAGAGAAGATTTGAAATGTCAGATACTTGTGCCTTGTCATAGGCCTTGATTGTAAACTTAATTTTCAAAAGAACACTAGAAAAATAGAAAATGTCACCACCGGGGATCGAACCCGTGACCCACGCTTTCGCGTCGTGCGTTCCTGGTAATACTTTCTAACTTCAATTGACTTTGAAAAGATAGACGGGCCGGAGTGCAGTTCTTCTTTGGTTAAGTCACAGAGAGGCTTGTCTTCAATTGCCTTAAGCTGGATGTCGATGTCAACCTGTGGATGATTGGGAGCAAATGTGGCAACTAGAGCAATAGAGTATGTTATCATCGGAGGTCACCTGGCTCCGTTGGTAGAGCGCACGCCGCAAAAGCGTGGGGCACGGGTTCGATCCCCGGTTGTGACATATTTTCTATTTTTCTAGTGTTATTTTGAAAACTAAATTTATAATCAAGGCCTATGATAAGGCACATGTATCCCGCCTCTATTCCTGAGATCAAGGATATGGAATTAGCACTGATAAAGAGACGCAGCTAAACATCAAAGAATAAAGCTGCTGGTATTGGTAATATTTGATGCCGTGACTGAGTCAGCTTTTTTGATGCGGGAAGACCCAAAGGGACCGCAACCAGCGATATTTCTCATATGAAAACATATATTTACTTTTCTGTGAAAATTTAAAAAGCTGTTATTGCAACCCAGCTGATGGCACTTCATGCATAGTATACAATCGCGTAATCAGCCTGAAATTATTTTCCATGGTTCGTGAGATGTCTCCTTTTGGAGTCCAAAAAATCGCAACAGAGAATGAGCAACGTAACACGAAGGAAATAAGATGGCTTTTTCTTCTTTATTGAATTGATTTATGTTGGTGGTCTGTAGTTTCTTTTTGTTGGTATTTCTAATCAATTATCTGTTGTTAAACAGGAACCAAAACATTCCATGATGTCACAACAAATGTCTTTGTCACCAAAGAAGGCTACCTGGAGAACACCCTTTTGTCCTCCGATGATAGATGGCGTATTAGCGATCAGAACATAATTGAAAGTGAAATGGCTGATTTACAACAGCACGTGAAGAGAAACTCTGAGCTTGTGTCTCGTGCTCTGAAAGTTGAAGGAGATCAAGTTGTTTCTAAGTCGAAGGTGTTTCATGGATTGGTCAATGTGTCCCGTTTTTCAGCCCATCATGTTATTGTGGAAAAAGATGTAAACGGGGTTAACCTTTCTCAACTTGCTTCTGAAGCGATATACAGTGACAAAGATGACGTGATTTATGGTAATAAGACCTTCACACAGGATGTTGTCTTTACAAACAATGTATTTATAAATGGTTATCTAGACGGCATTAATATCTCGGAGCTGGTGACACTGGACACCCCTCAGGTCATTACTGGAGAAAAGACTTTCGCCGAAAATATAACTTTCAAGGGACTGAACAATACTGGTAACATGATTGTCGAAGGGTTAGTAGATGGAGTTAAACTGACCAAAAGACATGTTTTCATGCTAAATGGCTCTCAAGAAATAACTGGAAACTATACATTTGAGAAAAATAGCACATTCTTACAAAATATTAACATAAACAGCACAATAAATGAGGTGGATTTATCGCAACATTTTAACCGATCTGTTCTTGTCGACACAAATCATAGCATATCTGGATACTATACATTTGAAGCAAACCTCGCTCTGAGGAAAAACCTCGATATGGCACCGCTGCAAAAAGTTGACTCAGTCGATGTTTCTCAGTTGTTTCGGCTTAGTCTAAGTAAGGCAAAGAACCAGGTAGTTCTTAGTGATCTCACGTTTCTAAAACAGATTAAATTCCTGCAGCCGTTAACGATTTTTGGCTACCTTAATGGGGTAAATGTTACAAGAGACCTTGTGTTCCTTTCAAAGCCACAGACAATAAGTGGAACAAAATATTTCGTGAACAGCGTGGTATTTCTAGATGATGTACAAGTTGATGGGACAGTCGATGGTGTAAACATTTCCGGTAAGTTTCTGCGAAAGACGTTTTATTTGCACATATCTAACCATGTCTAAGAGTACGTTTCGCCGAAATTGATTTTCAAAAGTTACACCTTTCTGGACATTGCGTGTAGCCTACTGGCGTGTACGAAGTGCAAAGTGCTTTGACTGTCTCACCAGCATATCCCTGTATAAGATATGTTTTCTCTTCTCCTCTCTTCCTGTACCTACTACTTTCCCGTGTACCTGTCATGTCTATAAAGTTTCTTGCCGTCTTCTTCTTTGAAAAGGCTTTTTACCACCGCTCCTTGCTCTTAGCAACTACTATGCGTTAAGCTTGTGTACGGACAAGAAGACGTCACCCTAGCACATAAACAAATCCTGCGCTTCTTTTGTTTTCATTTCGACTAAAGTTTTTTGCTTCTTAGCTTTTGTACCTCTTATGCACTGTTTTTTCTCGCTTCTCTTGTTCTTCTGGTCTTTGTGATATCTACGCTTCCTCTTTTACTTTCCATACCTCCGTTCTACAATATAAATTCTCATGTCTTTCTACCTACACTATGAATAATTAAGGCTTGGATTTGGTCATGCACAACTCAGAACATACCTCTTCATTTGACTATATATTTTACAACAGAGTGAGTAGAAAGTAAGAAGCCTCCACTTAACTCTCACTAAAGTGAAGAATGATATTGAAGAGAGATTTTAATTTTAGGAGTTTATATGTTTTTTTTCATATGGATTAGGAGAATAGGAGGTAGACAATGATGCTATACCGCCGTCTTACTTAATACTGACACTTCTTCCACCTTGTTACTCCAACGAATCCTCTAATGATATCAATAATTTTTACCTTCTAAATACAGGAGACCTGATGACCATTGATGGCGAACAGAAGGTATTTGGCAACAAAGTATTTAAAAGGGGTTTTGTAGTGGATGGCGATATTGTCATGGAACCAACACGACTCGTGGATGGTGTCGATGTCTCTGAACTTGCAAACGACACTGTGTATATTGACATTCCCCAAACCATAACAGGCCCGAAAACTTTCAGGACTCTTACTGTGCAAAATGTTACTGTAGATGAACACGCCAACAGTAATTTTGTGACTCTCCTACGTGACTTAGATACGAAGACTTGGAGAAGAAATCGTCCCACGGAGATTAACGGAACGATTACTATCATCGGTAGCTCGGTTATTAATGGTTCACTGAATGTAAACGGAAGTATAAATGGGGTCAGAGTGCCCGAAGATCTCTTGTTGAGATCCGAAAATCAGGTTGTGCATGGAAAGAAGCATTTTTTGGCTCAGGTATCGTTCGACGAGGACATTCAAGTTGATGGAACCTTTAGTGGATATAACATCTCGGAACTGTACTTAAAGGCGATGCGTCTCAACAAATCTCAGATAATTACTGCCAACATGACTTTTGCCTACGATGTGTATATTGACAACGACTTCAAAGTAAACACATCGGTTGATGGCGTTGACTTATCTAAGAATGCCGTGCTTGTTAACGGAGATCAACTTGTCACGGCACCAAAAGTGTTCCTTCGAAATGTTACGATCGAGGAACTACACACAGACACGGTATTTGTAAGTGGCAGTGTTGATGGCGTAAATATTGCGGAGCTGAATCTGACAGCAGTACGAAAAAATTCAGCTGGGCAGATCCTTCAAAGTGAAAAAATCTTTGTGGCACCTTTGGTCGTCCAAGGTAACCTTTCAGTGGCTGGCTTGCTGAATGGAGTCAACTTAACTCACTTGAATAATACGGCAATGTTGATCCATGGTGACCAAACCATCACTGGAAATAAGGTAAAAACGTTTTTATTTCTTTGTCGTTAATTTAGGTAATGCAATATTTCAGTTTGTAGTTCCCTTAGGGAGGCTAAAGTTTGGTTTACAAAAGTGGAGCCTACATCACTAGTGGCTCCTTGGGATATAGGAGTCTGACTATAGGGGCACAGAACGCATGTGCACCAACTATGACGTCGGTGTTTTATGATGTCATGATTAGAATGAAATACATATGTCTGTGGACGTCCTATCTATCTGTCTGTCTTCCTATCTATCTGCGCCCTGTAAACGTGTGTACGATGAGTAGTATTACTGCCAACTATGCATATGATGTTGATTAGCTAAAGCGTTTGTGGTGTTCTTAAATTAGGTAGCCTTCACTCTTGGGTAGCTAACCAAGTTTAGCTAATGCCAAAATATTGGGATGTTTAGGTCCCTGCTTACCAGTTTCTTGTCGAGATTCATCAACGAACGGTCTAGTTACGAGGGACTAGTTACAAGAAACTTGGAATAAAGTGAACATGTTCTAAAAATCGAACCGTGTTTTTCATCTTGCAAAGGGTAGAATGAGAAGTTAACCGTGACCATACGCTTAATGTTACGTGTTCCTTTAGGATACCACATCCCACGCCAGTCCTGTGTAACATTCCGGAAATATTCCATATCTGGTCTTTCACCCTTCTCTGCTACCCGTCTTTCCTTTAGATACGAAAGGAAGAATGAAAATGATGTAATCAAATAGCTCCTTAGTGTTAAAACATTTTCTAGGGTTTTATATCATTAACACTACTTCACATATAGTTACATTTATCCTACTTAATTACAGTGTCTCTTCTGATGTCATTGGATTTTAGACATTCAACCGTCCTGTCACCTTCAACAACAAACTCACCGTTGGGCAACTCGTTGACGGTGTCAACCTAACACATCTTGCAAATACAAGCCTCTACCTTGAAGGATACCAAGTTGTCAGTGGAAAAATTGATTTTCAGAAAAACGTGCAAGTAGAAGACAACCTAGAAATTTATGGGACAGTGAACGGCGTGAACATAACTCACCTCTACGAAGATGCTTTGTTTAAAGAGGGAAATCAAACTATCACTGGGAAATTATTTTTTAAGAATGCAACTGTTTCTCGAGATGCCAATTTTCATGGCAGAGTTAATGGTTTGGACTTATCTGAAGATGTGGTGACTCTAAGCGGAAAACAGATCATTAGATCAGCTAAACGGTTTCATAACACTACAATAGTGATGGGAGATATCAATGTGAAAGGATGGGTTTGCAATGTAAATATTTCGGAGCTGAATGACGATACCGTGAAGTTATATGGTGACCAGCATATAAGGAGTTACAAGGAATTTAAAGATAATGTCACACTAACAGGCAAAATTACGGTAAGGGGCCTTGTAGATGGAGTGAATATTTCGGAGCTGTTTAGGACAGTATTAACAAAATCATCAAATCAAACAATCTACGGGAACATGGTCTTCCGAAATCGGGTCACGATGCATAAGAACGTAAATGTAACTGGACAATTTAATGGAGTGAATTTAAGAGAATTTGTACATGAAATATTCCTAAAAAGTAAAGAGCAGGCTATAAGAGGATTTAAGCATTTCGGAAACGGGATTACAGTGTTAGGGAGAATCTTGACTAGAAATTTAGGAATAAGTGGCAGAGTGAATGATATTGATATCTCAGATTTGGAAGGCAGAAGTGTTTATTTAGACAAGGATCAAAACATCTATGGCAGAAAAATATTTAATAAAACTGTGCACTTACAGAGCAATCTAACCACTAATAATACTGTAGATGGCATCTGGATTCCCAAAGATATTGTACTTTTATCAAGACCAGGTAATATTTCTGGAATGAAACATTTTCTACGAGATGTAAATATCACCGGAAACATAGATGCAGAGGATGGGATAAGAATAAATGGCGTCGATGTCTCTGAGCTCGGTTCAAATGCAGTGTATTTTAACACTTCTCAAGATATCCATGGGAGGGTAGCGTTTGTAAACGCCTCTTTCTTGTCTGATGTAAAGGTTGATGGTTTGGTCAACGGGATTAACATTTCAGGTAGTAATTTAATGTTAAGATCGTGGAATCAAACTATTACAGGAGTGAAAAGTTTTGGACATATAACAGTATGGAGTGATTTGGAACTTGATGGAAGGATTAATGGATTAAATATGACAATCATGAATAGAACTACTGTGAAGACCGATGAAATCAACATTATCAATGGCAGAAAGACTCTGATTGGGAATATAAACATACAGGGTAAGTAGCGTTAGTAGATGTACCTCAGTTAATTTGTTATTTAACTAGTCATCAAAGTTGTCTTTTTTTCAAAAACCAAATAGGTATAAATATTCCAAAAGGCCATTCTGGAGTCGATCCATATGCAAGTAAGAAAATCTTTGCTTTGCAGACACAAGAATTTCGTTTTTCATTGGCCTTTTCGGATAATCAAAACAGCTCTAGCGGATGTTGATTTATCTTAAACAGCAAAACTAGTCCACATTCTGATTGGCTCCTTTAACTATACAGTTGGTTATAATGTTACTTTCGCTTTATTTCGATCATTTCTGACGATTGTGCTCTAAGGATTGTCAGACGAAAGAAGCTTTTAAGTACTCAATGATTTCACAATTTTGTAGAGCTTTCAAATTACTTTTAGAGAACTTCTTTGGTCTTCAGTTCCTTCCTAACAAGCTACATCCATTGGTTTGACACGGTTTAGGCAAGTCAATTTATGACTTATCTATCCCAGTAATAAATTAGGTAATAGACCACTTTGTTTCTTACTTACAAATTTTCTCATAAGGGAGCTATGTGCGTGTAAAGAGGACGCTACTTTTATGCGGCAGCCAAGGGGCAATCCCTTCCTGCACTGCTAGATTCTTTAGATAAATACTAGGACTCAATCCTTTATGAATCATCTATCTTTGAGATTTATGACCGAGCCCCTAGCTAGGCCTAGTACACGTGTCATCATCATCGTAATTACTTAGTTGCTGAGACACAGGAATACCGTATTCTGCATTCCTCGATTCTGCGGCCTAGTATAATATTGAATTTAAATCCTATAGTCTGTTGAATGTACTTCAAGTGCCTTAAACTAGATCTGCTTGTATTCTACCGCCTATGAGTTGGTTCGCACAGGGCATTCTGGTATCCTGGTTCCTATACAGCCATGCGTAGCACGTGACCCAAGACAGAGAGTTGCATATAGATCACTTTTTTGCGTCAATGTTTTCGCTTTTATCTACATGTGTAAATTTGGCTAACATTTTGGGTCTTAAATGATCTGATATTCTAAGGAATACACGGTATGCTTTGCCTGCGTTATAGGTAATGTTTCCGTTGGGCTTATCGATGGAGTGAACGTGACTCAACTATTCAAAGAATTCGTCCAGTTGGAGAATGCCACCACCATTGAGCTTGATGACATGAATAGAACAATTGCAAACCAGAGTTTCGAAGTGGACTCTCTGAGAGAATCCCTCAAAGGTACGGAATTTTAATTACGTTACATTTTTTTTCTTATAAGCATATGATTTTTCCGGGACAGGCTCGGGTATGCTTACACTAGGATCCATTTCAGGCTCAAAATATGCTTATCATACGCTTATTTTGCGTAAAATTCAAATACGGAAAAACTCAGACACTGATTATGAAAGATAATTCAACTTTCGCACTATATGTAGGGCTCTCCCCGCTCTCAACAATGAGAGCATTGCACGTGGATTTAAATCATAAGTCCGCCATTTTGGCACAATCACGAGAATGTCACTGCTCAGTAAAAAGGCTTGGCAATATCCTTGTATGTATGCATGTATGTATGTATTCATTTTGACATATAGAAGAAACATTGCACAAAATTATCAAGTGAAAGTTACAATTGTTAAGATACAAATGACTTTACAAAATTAAACAAAAAATATATAAGTTTACTTTAAAGAATAAAATATAAAACACCAGTAATCAAAAACAAAGAAATTAAAAGCAAAGAAGCCTCTATTGATAATGCTGGCAGGGATAGCATTAAAAAAGTTCAAAAGACCTTGTTTCCATAATGGTCCCTTTATAGAGGTATTAACAAAGCGTGTGCTTATTTTTCAGCAATCTGAGCCGGTTTATGCTTATACGCGTTATACTTATACGTTAGTATCTTTATATTTTATAGCCTCCATACAGTGACTAGATTAGTGACTTTTACAGTCACTTTTCCATCCTGTTTGAGATTCAGCTTTGTCAGTTGATATTTGACCATAGTTGATGTTCGTTCAAAATAAATGGCGATGCTTTGAAGCGAAAAATATAAACGAATGTGTGTTTACTTTTCGTACATTTCCAGTGAACTTTATAAAAATTTTGCAATTGGATCGGCATCAGTATTGGGAAATAGGGAGGTGGCCGCATTGTAGAGAGATTAGTGAGGTCACTTCTTGTTGAACTCACTTTGATTTTAAGCAGAACCTCAGGACGTGCAACAAAGATCTTTATATTTTTAAGTAGAGTATTTTTTGGTGCTTAGTTAGATGGAGTGAACCAGCGGGATCTTTATCATGTAGGTGAGCGTAAAGATATGGAAAGGGTGTCAAGCGAAAGCCCTGAATAAATGGATTCTACACTCGACCATTTTACAATTTTGCAATTTCAAATATCCTTGCAAATTTTCAAATCAATTGACACATCCCTGAACTTGTAAAGACAAGGTTAAAGGTTCGAAAATGTAGTCCATAGATGTCAGAAGTATCGATGTTTTTATTGAATTGTAAATCAGCATAATTTGCTAGCATGATTATTAAGCTCGGAAATGTCCCGTGTCTTCAACGCCGACTGCTCTTTCCCAGTGGCAAATCCTATTGCACGAATTCGGCTCTTTTTTGCAGACTTGCATCAAACTCTGGATAGTTTTGAAGATATTCATCAAATGGAATTGGATGGCAGCGTTTACTCATTTGACGCTTTATACCATGGCAATTACACGTGGTTAATCATTCCAACTTATCAAAGTGACGCAGGGAGCCATTATTTTAATTCTCCTGTCTTCCGCAACGGTCCATCTACGCAAAACTATGAACTTCACCACACGGTAAGTTGAAGTTTGCAAGTAGCACTCTAGCACACAGCCTTTCATATTTCCACTAGAAGCGCAATCAAGCGTTTCTTTCTTTCTTCCTTTGCCTTCCTTTTAAAATCTTCAATATTGAAGATTTTAACAGTATGATCATTTTCGACAATTTGTTCTTCCTAGCCATGTTTGTTACTATTGTTGACCCTGCTGGACAAGTTTTTCGTAGTGATCACCGGAAGAGCCCCTTGTGTAGGCTGTCGTAGAAAGGCGCTCAAGATCATATCTGACATAGGACTGTCAACATTGAAAATGGCTTTTAAAGCATAAATATTATTCAAAATGAAAAGCCTAATTAATCAGCTATTATTTGAGCTCACAGACCGCCACAATGCCAGTGGAAATGTTTGGAACAATGTCCAGGTTTTTGCTGATTGTTTCAGTGGCTACTAAGATAGAATTCATAAAGGCTTGCCGGTTTCCTTAAGCCCGGCTAGCTCACTTGATAGGGCACGAGAC
>JAAAKM020000498.1:9853190-9873183 GCA_010016025.2 Alatinidae sp. Z8VKAUB7J3
AAGGAATACTCTGTGTCTGATGAGAAGGAAGGATCTGTGTCTGATGAGAACAAAGGATCTGTGCCTGAAAATGACGAGGACATCATAGTCTTGTAGATATTTCCAGTGTATTTAATCTATGAGGTTTCGTAATTAATTTCTTACGAACTCCAAAACTGTTTTTTACTTGCTTACTTTATAGAATCCTTATACACAGGCTAAAGAATAAGGTGATTTAAGTGACAGCAAAATGAGATAAGTGCCGGGCGCCTACGCGCGGCTTGAAAATGCAGAAATTTTAAAAATCTGTACATAAGCACCTCTATACGAGATTATAGGGTAATACATGTTTAGATTTTGGCCCACATTCCAGGTATTAATAAGGTTTCTTGCATCTTACTTTTTCGTAGATCTCCACTATTGGTGCCACAGACGTGAAGCTATTTGAACAAGAAGGTACGCTCCAACTCTCCCTTGCTAGTCGATCATCAAGCAACTCCTTTGCTGATACCAAGGGGCAAATATTTACGATGAACAAAGACACATCTAAATTCAGCACCAGACCAGGTCACGACACCTATACTTCAGGCGCATTCCAAACTTCAGTCGCAAAACTAACAAATGGAGAAGTAATTGTTATTTACACAAATACTCTGAACAACACAGTTACCATATCCAACTGCGCCTCTATTACTCCTTTACTGGTTAGAAATATCTCTACTGGCTCCCTCTGGAAGTCGCTTCCGAACTTCCTAGGATGCCAAACTCGTAAAGCAGTAACTATAGAATTTGGAGACTATGGAATGCATATAGTCCTGCTTGCCTCTGGCCTCTATGGTGAAACAGAGGCAATAATTTACCATTTAAAGGGCTTGGAAGAAGCGAGTCCAATTATCGTTCAAAGAATACCTACTTCGAAAGCAGAAGACATCATGCCTTTCAAGATCTATGGCGAAACCTATTTGGCCATTGCTAACCAGCATCAGAATAATGAAAATTCGCTCAAGGTCGAATACAGGGTCTCTCTCAAAATCTACAGGTACGTTTTCAATCTCACTGGGGTTGTCTTTAGTCTTAACTAGCAACAAAGTAGCAAAACGTGTTAATAGACAGGGCTTCTGACGCCATGGGAGTGGGGGACATCATAGTTTGCACCCCCCAGGCAGATGGGGGGGTCAAGCATTTTCCAAAACATTTTGTCTAGGTGAGGGTTGGCTCGAATCCTATGAACAGGTGGGGGTTGATATTTGCAGGTGGGGGTTGTAAACCACTCTAAATTAAATTTTGTACACGGTGGTATCCACTTCAAATTTAAAGTTGTATTGCGATTCTGGTTCACGTAACTTAAGAAACGTTTTCCCTCTAGAAGGTGGGCGTTTCGGTGTTTTTTCTTCAGGAAGTGTCATTGTGAAACCTTTCAAGTGATGAAATGTTTCAATGGAAGAACTCTAAAATTAGTGCTCCGTTTCTATTTACATTATTGGTGGGAAGCGGCGATTTAATCTTTTGGAAATTATGCCCAAAAAATTCTTCCAGGTGGGGGTTGGCCTTTAGAGTTCTAGGTGGGGGTTGTCTTTGTAGGTGGGGGTTGATTTTTCTAGTTGGGGGTCCAGACCCCCTTGCAAACTATGGACATAGCCCGTTTCTTCTGAGGCAGTTGGAGTTATGATTCAAAGGCAGTGGGTTTAATTCGCGCTCAGGTAATTGGACTCATGATTAGTTATAAATTACATCTGTTGCTCTTTACAATGATGGTGTTGTGCCAAACGTAAAGGCACTTTACTCCACTCATCCCCTAGACGTTCGACACCTTCGAAGTTAAGTCCAGTTTTAGCATGTAAAAACAGCCCCTTCACTTTTTTCGCCCTTAAGCTAGAATCCAACGTTTGATGCCATTTAAAGGTAAGCTATTAGTAATTCAATCGCAAACGTTCTTCAAGGAATGGAAATGTTCACTTTCAATTCAGGTAACATATTTGCCTCTTATTCATGATTTATGCTGGCAATTTTCATCCTGTTTGGCTCACCCTCAAAGCGCTGTAGGGCCACTGATAGATACGTTATATTGTGAAACTAATGTATTCATGAAGAGTGAAAGGATTCCAGATAACTGTCAGTAAGACTAAAAACGTTGGATACACAGGGTGTGGAGGAATCTAAGCTTAGGCCATTTATTGCAGAAATATTTTGGAAGTTGAGAACAATTACACAGAAAAGACTCATAATTTAAGCTCTTACGGGTGAGCCAGCCAGTGAGCTGAGCATATGGAGTCTTACGCGAACATGGTGTTTGGATACACGACCCTTTTACCTTGTTTATGTGGCACACCCTTCAACTCTCTTGACAATATCTTAAATTACTTAGAAACAGTGACACTGTTACAGGCATATCAACTCATCGAGAAGAGTTTTTTTTAAAGAACACTAGAAAAATAGAAAAGCATGTCACCACCGGGGATCGAACCCGTGACCCATGCTTTCGCGCTCTACCAACTGAGCTAGGTGACCTCCGATGTTAACATACTTTTATTTCTCTAGTCGCCACATTAGCTGCGCCGAGCGCGTCGAGCAGCTGGCGCACGCCGAAGTTCCTGAGCGCACTGCCGAAGAACACCGGCGTCATATGGCCCTCGCGATAGGCGGCCTCGTCGAACGCAGGCGAGGCTTCCCGGGCGAGCTCACCCTCTTCGAGCAGCTGCGCGCGCTCGTCGTCGTCCAGCACCTTGGCCAGGGCTTCGTCGGCTAGGTCGCTGCAGTCAATGGTCTCGGCGCCGTCCCCCTTGGGATCGAACACCAGCATACGGTCGTGCGCCAGGTCGTAGCAGCCGCGGAAGCGCCGTCCCATGCCGACCGGCCAGGTCATGGGCACCGTGTCGAGCGCAAGGTCGTTGGCGATCTCGTCGACCACCTCGAAGGGATCGCGCGCCTCCATGTCGAGCTTGTTGATGAAGGTCATGATCGGCACGTCGCGCAGACGGCAGACCTCCAGCAGCTTACGGGTCTGCGTCTCGATGCCCTTGGCGGCATCGATCACCATCACCGCGGAATCGACAGCGGTCAGCGTGCGGTAGGTATCTTCACTGAAATCGTCGTGGCCCGGCGTGTCGAGCAGATTGAAGGTGGTCCCCTGGTACTCGAAGGTCATGACCGACGTGGTCACGGAGATTCCTCGGTCCTGCTCGATCTTCATCCAATCCGAGCGCGCCCGGCGCCGGTCGCCGCGCGCCTTCACCTCACCAGCCATGTGGATCGCCCCGCCCATCAGCAGGAGCTTCTCGGTCAAGGTGGTCTTGCCCGCGTCAGGGTGGGAGATGATCGCAAAGGTCCGACGCTCCCGCGCGGCTTCGGCGGCCGACCGGTAAGGCTGTCGGGGGGTCGACAGGGACACTTGAATGCTCCGCGTGCTGCTTGAGATTCCGCCCGCAAAGGTCCCAACGACCGTTCGGGCAAAAGCGCTATATAGGGTAAAGCCCCGTCGATTGCTATTCCCTCTCAGCCGCGCCCGTGGCAGGCTTGAGGGGCAGTGGGAGGATCAAACCATGAAGAGCCTGTCCGAGCTCAACCTCAGCGGCCTTCGGAACTCGCTGGTCAGCAAGCGGAACCAGATGGAACAACTCGTCGCCGACCACCTGGAGGACTCCCGTCCGGCGGAACTTGACCAAACCCGGGTCGGGCGCCTGTCGCGCATGGACGCCCTGCAAGGCCAAGCCATGGCCAAGGAGCGCGAGCGCCGACGACAGATCGAGCTCAAGCGCATCGAGGCCGCCTTGCAACGATTGGATGAAGGCGACTACGGCTACTGCGTCATCTGCGGCGAGGGAATCGCGCCCAAGCGGCTCGAGCTCGACCCGACCGCGGCGACCTGCATTTCCTGCGCTCGCAACGGCGAGTGTCACTAAACTAGGGATTGCCACTCATGGCGGAACGTGAAACGGCCCTGATCGTCGGCGCCGGCAGCGGGCTTAGCGCCTCGTTGTGCCGGCTTTTCACCTCTGAAGGCATGGCGGTCGCTCTGGCAGCCCGGGACCCGAGCAAGCTGGAAAGCCTGGCCGGCGCGTGCAGCGCCAAGACCTATCGATGCGATGCCGCGCAGGAGAGCGACGTGGGCGGTCTCTTCGAGCAACTGGGCGCGGATCTCGGCGCACCGGACGTGGTGGTCTACAACCCGAGCGCCCGGCAGCGCGGCCCCCTGGTCGAGCTCGACCCGGAGACCGTCAAGCAGGCTATCCTCGTCACCTGCTACGGCGGCTTCCTCGTCGGCCAGGCGGCGACCAAGGCGATGCTCGCCAAGGGCGGCGGGTCGATCCTCTTCACTGGCGCCTCGGCAAGCGTCAAGGGCTATGCCAAGTCCGCCTCCTTCGCCATGGGCAAGTTTGGCCTCCGCGGTCTCGCCCAGAGAATGGCGCGGGAGCTGGCGCCGCAGAACATCCACGTCGCGCATTTCGTGATCGACGGCGGCATCGCCAAGAAGCCGGAAGACCCGCGTGCCGATCCTGGCCGTCCCGACGGCCTGCTGGATCCCGACGCGCTTGCCCAGACCTATCTCCAGGTTCACCGCCAGCACCGCAGTGCATGGACCTGGGAGGTCGAGCTGCGGCCCTGGGTCGAGAATTTCTGAACCACCTACCGCCATCAAAAACTTGGGAGATCCTATGACCATCGAACGCAAGCATACCGCCACCCGCATGAGCCAGCTCGTCTGCCACGGCGACACCGTCTATCTGGCGGGCCAGGTGTCCGACGACGCCGACAATAAGGGCGTAGCCGAGCAGACGCAGAACATTCTCGGCAAGATCGATGCGCTGCTCGCCGAAGCCGGCACCGACAAGACCAAGATTCTTTCCGCCACGATCTGGCTCTCCGATATCGGCACCTTCAACGACATGAACGAAGTCTGGGACGCCTGGGTCCCCGAGGGCAACGCGCCGGCCCGCGCTTGTGTCGAAGCACGCCTCGCCGCGCCGAAGTTCCTCGTCGAGATTGGGATCATCGCCGGACGCTGACCGGTTCCACGATGCGGATCCTGGTCCTCGGCGGCGGCGTCATCGGCATCACCACGGCCTACGCGCTGATGCGCGACGGTCACGAGGTCACGGTGATCGAGCGCAATGCCGGGGCCGCCGAGGAAACCAGCTTCGCCAACGCCGGCCTGATCGCGCCGGGCCACGCCTATGCCTGGGCCTCGCCCCAGGCGCCTGGAACCTTGTTCCGCTCGCTCTATCGTGACGACCAGGCGCTGCGTTTCCGGCCGAGCGCCGACCCGCGGCTTTGGGCCTGGTCGCTCCGCTTCTTGCGCGAATGCACAGCGCGACGGGCGCGGCGCAACACCCAGCGCAAGCACCGCCTCTGCCTCTACTCGCAAAGGCTGCTGGATGATCTGGTCGCCGAGACCGGCGTTGCCTACGACGGCGAGGCCGGCGGCCTGCTCTATCTCTATCGCAAGGCCGAGAGCTTCGACCAGGCGGCCGCCAAGGTCGAGGTCCTGACCGACGGCGGCCAGGTCCTGGAGGCGATCAGCCCGGACCGGGCGGCGGAGATCGATCCCGCCCTCGCGCCCGTCAAGGAAAAGTTCGCCGGCGCCATCTACTGTCCGAGCGACGCCAGCGGCGATGCCCACCTTTTCACCCGGGCCCTCGCCCAGCGCTGCGCCGAGAACGGCGTCATGTTTGCCTACGACAGCGAGATCGAACGCATCGAGACCGACGGCGGCGGCCGGATCTCACGAGTCGTGACCGCAAAAGGGCCCTATGACGCCGAGGCCTACGTCTTCGCGCTCGGCGCGCAAGCGGCCAGGGTGGCGCGGCGCATCGGGATCGGCTTGCCGATCTATCCGATCAAGGGCTACTCGGCGACGGTGCCGGTCGCCGGGCGCAACAACCCGCCGCGGATCGGCGGTGTCGACGAGGACAATCTCGTCGCCTACTGCCGCATGGGCGATCGTCTGCGCGTCACGGCCACGGCCGAATTCTCCGGCTACGACACCAGCCACCGGCCGAGCGACTTCGACGGCATGCTCGCCGCCGCGCGGGACCTCTTTCCCGAGGGCGGCGACTACGAACGGCCGAGCTACTGGGCCTGTTTGCGGCCCATGACCCCGCACGGCGCGCCGATTTTCGGCCGCAGCCGTCACGAAAACCTCTATCTCAACGTCGGCCACGGCCACATGGGCTGGACCATGGCAGCCGGCTCGGCGCAGATCACCGCGGACCTCATCGCCGGCCGCACGCCGGAAATCCCCTTGGACGGGCTCACGCTGCACTGAAGACGTCCAGAACCGGAGGAGACTTGACCATGTCCGACGTCGATGTCCTCACGCCGAGCAAGACCGGCCTCTCGGTCAATCTCAAGAACATGGCCTTCGAGACCGACGGCGGGATCGGCGAGCGGGCCATGGTCGGCCTCGTCGTGCTCGCCTCCGACAATACTGTCGAGCATGAGTTCCGCCGGCTGCTCGATCTTCCGGGCGTGGCTTTCTTCGAGAGCCGCATCGAGATGGACACGACGGTGACGCCGGAGACCCTGGCGGCCATGGAGCCGCGCATTGCCGGCGCCGCCGACCTGATCCTGCCCGGGGTCGAGCTCGACGTGGTCGCCTTCGGCTGCACCTCGGCCTCCATGGTGATCGGCGAGGCCAAGGTCGCCGAGAAGATCCGCGAGGCCCGCCCCGGCGTCGCCTGCACCAATCCGGTAACCGCGACCTTCGCCGCCTTCAAGGCCCTCGGCCGCACGCGGATCGCCTTGCTCACGCCCTATATCGACGAGATCAACCAGGGCATGCGCCGCTATTTCGAAGCCGGCGGGCTCGAGGTCACGGCCATGGGCTCCTTCAATGAGTCGAACGACAACCGGGTCGCCCGCATCTCGCCGGCGTCGGTCCGCGCGGCCGCCCTCACCCTCGGCAAGCGCCCCGAAGTCGACGCCGTCTTCGTCTCCTGCACCAGCCTGCGCCTCGCCGAGATCGCCGCCGACCTCGAAGCAGAGCTCGGCAAACCGGTCACCTCCAGCAACCACGCCATGGCCTGGCACTGCCTGCGGCTGGCCGGCGTAGGAGACGAGCGGCCGGGGTTTGGGTCTCTCTTTGGATCTGGGCTGAGATACGGAGGGGCGGGCAGACGCGATCGCGAAGAGCTACACGAAGGAGGTCAGATAGAGGGACAGTGACGGGATGAGGATGATCGCACCCAGCACGAAGACCTCGATCAACAGGAACCACGCCACGCCGCCGAAGATGGTCTCGAGCGGAATGCGCTCGCCGACGATCGACTTGATGACGAACACGTTCAGGCCGATGGGCGGTGTGACCAATCCGATCTCGAGCAGCTTGATCACCACGACCCCGAACCAGATCAGCGAGAAGCCGAAGTTCTCGACGATCGGAATGGTGAGCGGCAGCGTCAGAAGGATGATGCCGATCGGATCGAGGAACATCCCCAAGAGGATGTACATCAAAACGATCAATCCCATGACAACGACGACGGATACGCCCGACGTCTCGATCCAGGCGGTCACCTCGCCGGCGAGGCCGGTCAGGGCAATGAAGTTGACGAAGAGCTTGCCGCCGATCGCGATCACGAAGATCATCGACGATTGATAGACGCTCTCCTTTAGGGCGGCGTAGATCTTGGCGCTGTTCAGCCGACCGAGGACGACCCCCAGAAACAAGGTTGCCGCCGCGCCGATCCCGGCTGCTTCCGTGGGCGTGAACAAGCCAATGTAGATGCCGCCGACCACTACGATGAAGAGGGTCACGATCGCCCAGCAATCGCGCAGCGCCCTCACCTTCTCATCTTTCGTGATGTCCTCGGAGGGGACCGGTGCCGCCTGGGGACGCCGCGACACCCAGACGTAAATCACGAGAACATAGGCCGCCAACGACAGGAGGCCCGGGACGATTGCGGCGACGAACAGCTTGGCGATCGACTGCTCGGCGAAGATCCCGAAGAGGATGAAGAGCACGCTCGGCGGAATCAGCGAGCCGAGCGTGCCGCCGATCGCGATCGAGCCGGCGGCCAAGGACGGCGCATAGCCGAACTTCAGCATTTCGGGAATAGCGATTCTACCCATCGCCGAGGCGCAGGCCACCGACGACCCGGTGATGGCGGAGAAACCGCCGCAGCCTATGACCGAAGCGATCGCGACACCGCCTTTCAGCCGGGCCAGCCAAAGGCGCGCGGCGCGGTAGATGTCCGTGGTGAAGCCGGCCTCGTAGGCCAGATGTCCCATGAAAATGAAGAGTGGGATGGTGGACAGCGTGTAGCTGGTAATGAAGGCGTAGGGATTATTGGCGAGGAGCGAAAAGGTCGGCTGCCAGGCCCACTCGGCCGCGAAAGGCTGGCCCGGCCGCCAGGCGAAGATCACGAAGATGCCGACGGACGCGACGGTGCCGAGGGCTGCGGCGATCGGAACCCGAAGCGCGAGCAGGAGCAGCGTGGCGATCAGCCCGTAGAGTCCGACGGAAAGGGGCTCCATCGCCTCAGTCTGTCTTTTCCTGCGGGCGAGCCGTCATGCGCAGATCGCCAACCAGGTTGACGAGACTCCGCAGCAAGAAGACCAGAACCCCGAAGGCGAACACGGCCTTCATGGGCCAGGTCGGCACCTCGAGCTGACCGTCATAGTAGAGGCCTTGGGAGAACTCGGAGGGCACCTTCACGGCGATGACGGCGCCCATCGTTCCCAGGAACACAGCGAACAGCAGGCGCCCCAGCGCGGCCAGGACCCTTTGGAGTCCGCGCGGCAGGCGATCCGCGACCACGGTGACGACGATGTGACCGTTCCCGCGCTCGACGTAGCTGAGCGGAAGAACGATCACGCAGACCATCAGAAGGCCGATCATCAAGAGATCATCGGGAATCGGCGCGTTGAGGAGGCCGCGCCCCAGGACCGACCCGGTGACCAGAACGCCCATGATCAGCAGCGCGCCGCAGGCCACCCAAAGGGCGACGTCCTCGATGAGCGCCAAGAAGCGCAAGATTGGGTGACGGGCCTTCAAAGCAAAGCAGAAGGCCCGGACCTAGAATGGGTCCGGGCCGGCTCTCCTACGGTCCGATCACTCGGACCAGGGGTAGCCCTTGGCGTCGCGCTCCGCGGAGTACTTCCCGACGAGGGCTTCGAATGCCCCGTAGATGGCCTCGCCATCCATGGACTTATCGCTGGCTTTCGACTTCCACCGGGCGACATCGTCGTTGGCGATCTTCACCAGTGAGTCACGCAGCTCGGAAGTCGGCTCCACCACCGTGATCTTGTGTCCGTCGATGCCTTCCTGCAGCTCGGCTTTCACCTCCGTGCGGGACCTATGCATCTTCTCCGCCATATAACCGGTGAAATCCTTGCCGAGCTCGTCGACCAGGGCCTGCTGATCCGGCGTCAGGCTCATGTAGGTGTTCATGTTCATCCCGATGCCGAAGGCCAGAACCTGGCCCATGTTCAGCTCGGTGATGTAGTCGGCGACCTCGTACTGCTTATAGGCCTTGACCACGTAAAAGTATGTCGTCGAGCCGTCGACCGACCCGTTCGAGATTGCCTCGTAGACCTTGGGCTGGGACACCGAGACCGTCGAGGCCCCCTTAGCTTCCAAAGCCGGCACGAAGGCGCCGGTCGCCCGGATCGTCTTACCGTCCAGATCTGCGGCCGAGGTGACCGGCGCACTCTTGGTCAAGAGTTGTGTCGGACCGGTCGTGTAGTTCCCGAAATACTTGATGTTGGCCTTCTTCTGTTCAGCCAGCGCTGCGTCGTTCGTCGTCATGAACTCGTAGGTCGCCATCATGCCGACCCACTCGTCGCCGAACTGGATCGTATCCACCACCTCGTAGGCCACGAGCTGACCGGGCGCATAGACAGGCACGATCGACGCCATGTCGGCCACACCGTCGGACAGTCCCTGGGCCGCGGTTTTCGCGCCCAGAAGCGCACCGCCCCAGGTGATGTCGAGCCCGAGCGTCCCGCCGCTGCGCTCGCGCATCTCTTTGTCGAGCCACTCCAGCGCGGCCGCCCGCGTCCCACGATTCGGCCCAAACTCGGCAAAACGCAGCTCGCGCGTCTGCGCGTCGGCCGCATCGGGCAGCGCAATCGTCGCAAGCCCTGCCACCGCGAGTGCGGGTATGAGCATTCCACTGAAAAGACGTCTCATAGAACTCCCTCCCTGTGCCGGTTTTTTCGGCCAACTTGTGAACTATCGCATGTCGGGCTTGCCAAATGTCAACACATAAATATAATTTCATCTGTTGAAATTTTGGGGAATTCACATGGCAGAATCCGTCACCAAGACACGCGGCAAAAAGGGCGCCACCCTGCCCCGAGTTCGGGCAATCTCTCGGGCAATCGCTATCCTGCGCGCATTCTCGGCAGACAGGCCGCATCTGACCCTCAGCGAGATCGTGAAGACGACAGAGCTGGATGCAGGGACCACACGGCGAATCCTCGTCACCTTGCGTGACGAAGGTCTCGTCCATCAGGACCTGACAAGCGGCCGCTATAGCGCCTCCACCGGGCTCCTCGAACTCAGCCGGGCGGTTCCCGACTCTTTGACCCTCACGAGTCTCGTGGAACACCGGCTGGTCCAACTGGCGCAAGAGACACAGACCACGATCTATCTCTCGATCGTCGATGGTGATGCCGCGCTCTGCACGGCGCGTCACAACGGCGGTCAAGCGATCGAAGTGCGCTGGTGGGCAGTCGGCGAGCAACGGGACTACAATTGCGGGACCGGCCCACGCGTCCTCCTAGCTCATCTCGACGAGCCGGAACGCGAGCGAATTCTGACCCACGTTCTTAGCTCGGAAAGCGGCCCGAACAGTGCCCTGAGAGCGGAGATCGAGAGCATTCTCGCGACCGGCTTTATCGTCAAACACGATGAGATCGTCGCTGGTCTATCCGCCATGGCGGTTCCCCTTCTTGACGAATCCGGGAACGCCCTCGCCGCAATTTCCAGCGGCGGCTTGACGGCACATTATATCGGCGCGGCTCAGGCCGGCCATCTCGCCGCCCTGCAGCAAGCGGCCTTGGACATGCAAAAGATAGTGCGTGGCTCGAGCACATAGTATTTCAATAGGTGAAATTATCGTTGTTAGTTGACTTCACATCCAAGAGCGACAAACATCGAAGCAATAACCAGAGAGGGAGGTCGGCGCTTGGGCTTCACAGTTGCCGAGAAGATTCTGGCTCGGGTGTCGAACCGTGACGCGGTGCGCGCCGGCGACGAGGTCTTGGCCAAGCCGGATTTCGTGATCGCCTACGACTTCCCCGGCTACACGGACGTGATCTTCCGCCAGATGGAAGAGGAATTCGGGATCGAGAAGGTCGCCGAGCCCGAGCGCTATGCCCTCTTCATCGATCACATGGTTCCGGCGGCGACCCCGCAAGAAGAGGAGCTTCACGAGGTTACCCGCAGTTGGGGCGCCAAGAACGGCGTTCCCGTCTACGAGCGCAAGGGGATCGGCCATCAGGTGGCGGCCGAGCTGGGATATGCGACACCGGGCGCCTTCGTCGTTCACTTCGACGGCCACATCTCGCAGCTCGGCACATTCGGTACCCTGGCGATCGGTGTGCGGCGGCATCTCCTCGAGGCCTTCGTCAAGGAGCGCATCAAGTTCAAGGTGCCGGAAACCACCCGAATCGACATCACCGGTGAGCTTCAACCCGGTGTCACCGCGCGCGATGTGTTCCATCATATCGTCCGGGTGCTCGGGCCGCGCAGTTGCCGCGGCACGGTGATGGAGCTGGGCGGTCCCGGAATCGACGCGCTGACTCTCGAGGGCCGGCAGACCATCAACTGCCTGGCCATGTTCACCGGCGCCATCACCGCGATCATGAACCCCGACGAGAAGGCGTTGGCCTACATCCGCGAGCGCCAGAAGCTGGATATCGCGCCCCTCCTCTCGGACCCGGACGCGACCTATGCCGCGCGCCACCATATCGACGTTGCAAACCTGGAACCCATTGCGGTCATCCCGCCCAGCCCGGCCAACACCCGTGACCTGAGCGAGGTCACGGGCACCGAGGTGCAGGTCGGCTATCTCGGCTCCTGCGCCTCGGGCCGGGTCGAGGACCTGGCGCTCGCCGCCGACGTCCTGGAAGGGCGCAAAGTCAAAGACGGCTTTCAGCTCCATGTCATCCCGACCAGCCAGGAGATCATGGAGAAGGCCGCCGAGGCCGGCATCCTCACGCGTTTGATCAATGCGGGCGCGTTCGTGAGCTCGTCATCCTGCGACTATTGCTTCGGGCGGATGGGCGTCATGCGCGAGGGCCAAAGGGCGGTCTCGACCGGCACCCTGAACGTGCGGGGGCGCATGGGCTCGCCCGACAGCGAGATCTTCATCGTCAATGCAGCGGCGGTGGCGGCAGCGGCGATCGAAGGCCGGATCGCAGATCCGCGCCCCTACCTGGCGAGGTGAAGCTATGGCGCTCGCCGACCTCCGCGGCCGTGTGGCCTGGATCTTCGAGGACGAGGACTTCGACGTCGATCAGATCGTCGGCGTCAAAAACATAAAGATCAAGGACCCGGCCGAGCTCGCCCAGCTCTGCATGTCCGCCGAGGACCCGGACTTCGCCGAGAAGGTACGCACCGGCGATCTGCTGATCGGCAATCACAACTTCGGCTACGGCCATCCGCATTATCCGCCGATGATCGGGATGCGCCACCTGGGCGTGTCCGGGGTGATCGCGGAGAGCTTCTCGCCCGGCTACTGGCGCGGCGAGATCGCCATGGGCTTTCCGCAGGTCGCCTGCCCGGGCGTCTTGCAGGCCGTGACCAGATGGGACGAGGTGATGGTCGATTGGCAGGCCGGCCTGTTCCGCAACCTAACGACGGGCACCGAGCTTCCCATCGAGCCGCTCAGCGATGCGGACCGGCTGATGTTGGAAGCCGGCGGCATCGTCGGATATCTGCATGCCCGCGAAGGAGAGGAAGCCAACGCATGATCGGCCCTGACGTGAAGAAGGACTTTGCCGCCAAGGTGCGCGCGGGTGAGACCCAGACCACCCTCGGCTGCTTCGATGCGATGTCGGCGATGCTGGCCGAGAAAGCCGGCGCGCCCGCCGTCATGACCTCGGGCTTCGCGGTCTCCGCGACACATCTCGGGTTCCCGGACGTCGAGCTCTATACCATGACCGAGAACCTGACGGTCGTGCACAACGTGACCAACGCGGTCGACGTGCCCGTCATCGCCGATGCCGACACGGGCTATGGCAACGCCATCAACATCATGCGGACGGTGCGCGAGTTCGAACGCGCCGGCGTCGCCGGCATGATCTTCGAGGACCAGCAGGCCCCGAAGCGCTGTCCCGCCGCGGCCAACCAGGTGGAGATCCTGCCGCTCTACGAGAACGCCGCCAAAATCCGCGCGGCCGTCGATGCCCGGCGCGACCCCGATACGCTGATCATCGCCCGCACCGATGCGATGACGGAGTCCGAGGCGATTGACCGCGCGCAAGCCTATGTCGAAGCCGGTGCCGATATCATTCAGCCGATCAGCCGGACGTTCAGCGACTTCGAGGGTCTGAAACGCATGCGGCAGGCCGTGAGCGTGCCTTTGTCGCTGCAGATTCTCGGCTGGCTGGAGAAAGATCTCACGCATGACCAGATCAGCGAGGTCGCCGGACTGGCCTGCTATCCGCTCGTGGGCTTGATGACCGCGGCGCAGGCGATGCAGGATAACTACGCGCGCCTGATGGCGGATAAGGCGACCGGCGACCTTCCCCACCCGGTCATGAGCATGGCAGACTTCAAGACCTTCATCGGCTTCGACGATATCGAGCGCCAGCAGGCCCGCTTCCTGATGGCCGATCTGAAGCAAGTGGCCAGCGGGTCCTAATCTGGATAAGGAGGCCCTGAAAACGCCGGACGATTTTACACGGATCGCCGCGGAACGATCCAGTCACAGCCTCTCGGCCACGCCAGGCCGGGATCTCATCGGGTCGCGCCGCCCGGACGGCGCGCCGTGTTTCGATGCGCCGCCGTTGAAATCCGCGCGCCCGCCGCGCTGCCCACCGTTCGTGGAGGTGACCCATCCCGACCAGCTCTTGCCCTATTTGGAGCATGTGGCGCAGCGTCCCTATAACCATGGACTGAATGCCTGTTGGGATCTGCGGAAGGGCGAGCGGGTCCTGCTCCGCGTCGACAACTGGCACAGCGACTTGGTCGTTCAGGCCTGCCAAAAGATCCTCGAGAAGTACGGGGCCGACTACGAGATCAAGCAGATCGACCGCGGGCCCATTCCCCAGTGGATCGGCGCCGACGAGGTCGACTACTACCTCTTCCGCACCAAGGAGCTGGCCGAATGGATGGACTGGTGGGAAGAAGAAGAGAAGAAGCAGAACTATGACAAGATCCTGATGGGCTACGGCGGTCCCGTGCTTGCCGAACGCTTCATCAAGATCCAGCGCATGCCGTTCATCACCCCTGAGATCCTGGCCTCGCCGGCGCATGCCATGCCGATCGAGGTGCTGAACGCCATCGACCGCTGGACCTGGGACCGTGTGCGGAGCTGCAAACGCGCCCGCATCGTCGACCCGGAAGGCACGGACATCGAGTACACCAATCATGCCGGCTACTGGGATAGCCGGCGGGAGTTCTACGACGCCGACCTGACCGCCGCGACCTGGACCGGCAACGAGCATTTCGGCAAGCAGTACCTGCCCGGGCACGTCACGGGCCGGCCCTGGATGTTCCTGCCCGGCAAGGAAGACGGCAACGGGGTGATCGCCGGCACGACCAATCACATCGCCCCCTGCGATTGGACCCAGCTCATCGTCGAAAACTCCAAGATCACCCAGATCAACGAGGGCGGCGAGTTTGGCGACAAGCTGCGCGACGTGATGCACCGCACGGCCGATATCCAGTATCCCGAGTTCCCCGGGAAAGGACTCCTGTACTGGTGGGAAGCCTCGATCGGCACCAACCCCCATGTCCACCGCCCGCGCCGGGACTTCCCCTCGGGATTCGTGAACTGTCTCTACGAGCGGGTTCGCTCCGGCGTGATCCACATGGGCTTCGGAACGATCATCTCATCGATGGCGGAACGCCGCGCCGCCCGCGCCGGTCATCTGGTGGGACACTGGCACATACACTTGTATTTCCCGACCTTCACCCTGGAGCGAGAGGGTGACAACGAGACCCTGATCGAGAACGGCCGCCTCTGTGCGCTGGACGATCCCGAGATCCGCAAGCTCTGCGGCAAGTACGGCGATGTCGATCTTTGGCTCGACGAGTCCTGGAACCCGGCCGTGCCCGGCCTCAACATGGACGGCGACTACTGGGACCACTACGGCCGCGACCCGCTCCACTGGGTCAAGACCGAGCTCGAGGTATGCCGCGCTTACCACCCCATGTTCATGGCCATGACCGGCGCCGATGGAAAGTACTGCCATGGAGCCGGCGCCGATTGGTGGCGAGGCGGCTGCTGCAACCACAGCGGCGTCAACGCCTCACCCTTGCCGGGAACCTGCGGCGGCGAACACTGAGCGCAATGGTCGTGCAGACCGCTCCCTTTCACCTCTGTGCGAACGAGGAGAGGTAGTCGACACTCATCTGCATCATCAGCCAGGCTATCAAATCTGGATTCGGCAGTGTTTCGATCTCCGCCGGGCCGTAAGCCGCGTAGCCGAGGAACACGTTGCCGGACACCCCGACCGACATCGCCAGTTCCATGGGGTCGCCGTTCCGGGCGTCGGTGCCGGGGAAGAACTGGAACCACGGCTCGGCCCACTCCTCGGTCTCGTAGTAATCTCCGTAGTCAATTTCGAAGGGCGATGACTCCCACTTGGCAAGGCCGGCCAGCTTGCCGACGAAGGCCTCCTTGCCGTCGACCGTGGCGTCCAGGAAGGACGGATAGCGGCTGACATTGATGAACAGGCGAACCTTGCCGCCCCGGGTCGAGGGCTCCAGTGCCTTGGTTCGATCGTTCCAGGCCAGGTCGAATCCGGACGGCACGCCGACCGTCGCGCCCGTCGCAACGTCCTGGTAGATGTCGAACGTCAACTGATCGAATGCCGCCGGATCCTCCAGGATGTCCCTGATGAAGGTGATGTTGCTCAGGTGGACTTCGCTCGAGAAGTCCTGCTCTTGGTTGGAGAGATACCTCTCCAAATCGGAGAGGAACAGCCTGCGCACGAGGACGAACTCACCGGCCGCCGACGTGCCGCTGCCAGGGTCAGAAGGATAGGCGACCGACTTTGTCTCGTCCGTCGTGACCTTGCTGTAGAGCGCGGCCCACTTGGACCGCTGCGTCGGCATCTTGTCGCGGGACTTGGGCAAACCCGGCAAGTAATCCAGAGCCGAGATGCTCCAGTTGATGCCTTTCCAACCGCCCAGGAGGCCGCCGTCGACGATCCCCACGACCCGTCCGTCGCGGTCCAAAATCGGCGCGCCGGACTGGCCGGGCTGGACGGTCGTGGTCAGGCGGAGGATGGACGTGCTCTTCGTCGGATATCTTTGCCCGTCGAAGAGCTCGTTCAATTGATCGACACCTCTGAATGCGGATCCGAGCGTCGTGGCGCCGCCACTTTGTCCGCCGCCGATCCTCGTGAAGGTGTCGATCATCTCGTTGACCGCGTGCGGATAGCCCCAGGTGTAAAACTCGTCCCGTGTGTTCGGCGGCGAGGTGACATGTTCGATCGGTTTCAGCCCGAGATCGCGCTTGAGCTTGAGGAGCGCGAGATCCGCCTCGAGGTTGACAGTGACGATATCCGCCGCGCTCTCCTTCTTTGCTCCCTCGCTGCGCACCATCCTTTGCTCGCATCCGGCAACGCCGTGCAGCGCCGTGACCACATGGCGGGAGTCGAGCCAGACGAATCCCGAGGACACCATCTTTCCGCCGTCTGCGAACTTGCAGGTGATCTTCACCACCCCCAATCGGGCGACCTCCCGATCCTTCTGCGCCGATGCGGTTCCGGGCATCAGCGCGCCAATCGCGACGGCCAGGGCCAAGGCTCGGATCGTGGAAACAACGCTCTTCGAGGTCCTCATTTCTCTGATTCCTCTCTTCGTTGCTCGTCGCGCAGCTCGCAGAACAGACTGTGCATTGCGGTCAGCGCGACGATTTGCTGCGGCTCGGGAAGACCGCGGACCTGCTCGGCCAAACGAGTGAGCACGGTCTCTTTCTGATTATCGTAGGCAATGAGGATCTCCGCCGGATCATTGCCGAAGTCCTCGGGGTTCAAGTCGTCGCAAGGGTTGGCCCGCTGCAGGACACCGAAGAGGACACCCTGGCGCGCCGCGGCGACACCCTCGTCCAGCACGACTTCGCTGCCCTTGCCGGGCTCGAAATTCCACGACGTCGGCCGGATTCCAGTGCGCTCGTAGATCATCGCTTGCCGCGCCAGCACCGGATTGTCCGGGAATGCCGCTGTCCAGCGGGCCAGCTCGAGCTCGGGCGATTCCGCAAAAGGGTTGGTGACGCGAACAAAAAGCCCGAGGACCACGCCGAGGGCTGCGGCCAAACCGAAACTCCCGATACGGATTCCGTTGATGCGAAGCTTGCCGACCACCGGCAGAGTCGAGTCTCCACCGGCCTGCAGGCCGAAGAAAACCGCCAAAAGCCCGGTCAACGCACCGACGACCTCGGCAACGACCGGCGTTTTCGAAAGTCCGACGATCAGACCAAGCAGCAAGCCGAGCCCCACGCCGGAGATAACATTGCCGGCAATGCTGCCGCTTGATGACGGGTCTTCTCCCGCGGCCATCGTGCTCCGCCCCCCACAGACGTATTCGAGCAATAATAATGCGCTCTGCACCTATCGATAGCGAGGCCAAATCTCCCGAATGTGAAGAGCCCGGTTTGCCCGGCCAGCTAGCTTGGCCGCCCGATCCGCCGTACTTGGCCGACCAGTTGCCGGGCGAGCTGCAGCGCCCGTCCCGTCGCGGCGACCATCGCCGGCAGGATCATCCATTCGAGCGCCCAGGCCGAGCCCGAACGCTCCTGCTCGTGGATCAGAGCCTCGTGCATGCCGGCAAGCTGTACCGCGTTGAAGCGCGCGAAGCTGACAAGGGTCTCGGCCATGACCGGGTTCTGTTTGTGCGGCATGGCCGAGCTCCGTCCGCCGCCATCGAGGGCAATCTCGTCGATGCCCTGCTGAGCCATCAGGCAGATGTCTTGCCCCATCTTTCCCAGACTTCCCGTGACCAAGGAGAGCCAGCCGGCGTAGTCCGCGAGTGCGTCGCGGGTCGAATGCCAAGCCGTGGCCGCGCTCACTAGTCCTAGCGCAGCGGACAGGAGATGAGCGACCCGGTCACCCTGCTCGCCAAACCCTCTGCGGTCGCCGACCGGCCCGCCAAGCTGGACTCGTTCCACGCTGGGCCGGATCCGGGAGAGGCGCTCGGCATGTACCGCCAGCGGTGCGCGCCAAGCCGCGATCCGCTCGCCCGCCACAATGGGTAGAGCAGCCTGCATGCGGGTCCGGCCCATGATCTCCGCGGACCCATGGGAGTCCAGCAGAGCATCGAGCGACATGGTCAACCGCGAAAGGCGCCCAGCCAAGATCCCATTCGCCTCTCGAAGGGTGAGCGCCAGCGACGTATCGATCACGTCCTGGCTCGTGCTGCCTTCGTGGACGGCCTCCCCCAGAGTCGGACCGACGTGTTTTTTGAGCTGGCGCACCAGCTCGGGCACCGGAAGGCCATCGCGCGTCGTCGCCGCCTGAACCGCCACCATGTCCGGGACGAACGAGGCCATGCGGTCGCTCGCCGCTTCCGCCGTCTCGGAGGCGACGAGACCGACCTCGCCGAGAGCCGCGGCGAGCGCGCTCTCGAAGGCCAGGAAATGTGCCACCGTACGGCCAGTGGAGAACAGCTCGGCAATCTCCCGGTCGGTGAATAGGGCGCTGAAGCAGTCGTTGCCGGAGGTAAAGGGATTCACGTGGAACCTCGCGACCTTGGTTCAGATGTCGAAGAAGACCGTTTCCTCATCTCCCTGAAGCCAGATATCGAAATGATAAACCGGGTGTGGCCCCCTGACGCCTCTTTCCGCGATCAGGGTCGATCGGCGGTGGGGCGGCATGACGGCGCCGAGCACCGGATCCTCAGCATTGGCGGCCGTTTCGTCATCGAAATATAGGCGGGTGTTCAGGCCGAGATTGATGCCGCGCGCGACGATCCAAAGGTTGAGGTGCGGTGCCATGACACTCCCGCCTCGACCTGGCCCGCCACGACCTGGAACAGGGCCAGGCTTAATGGTCTCGAATGACCACTTGCCGCTCTCGAAGTCCGAGATGACCCGGCCCCAACCGCGAAAGCCCGGCTCCACCTCGGCCGCGCGGGGATCTTCCGGACTAGCATAGATCCCCGCAGCATTGGCCTGCCAAACCTCGATCAGCACGTCCTTCACCGGCGCGCTCATGCCGTCGAAGACGATACCCTCCACGCTGATCCGCTCGCCGGCCGCGTCGGGTCCGGCGAGATCACGGCCCAGCTCCTGCTCGAAGGCCTGGAAGCCGGCCGCATTGGGGGCGAGGCCGATATGGACATAGGGACCGGCGGTCTGCGAGGCGGTCTCTCGGAGATAAGCGAGCGGCTGCACCATGGCTCAGCTCCCTTCCGGCCGGTTCTCGAACGGGGTCGCGCGCCGCCCGCGCAGAACGATGTCGAACTTGTAGGCGAGGCTGTCGAAGGGCTCGGACCCGTTCATGTCCAAGGGAGAGATCAGACGCTCCAGCGCGGCTTTGTCGGGCACCGCTTGGAGGATCGGGCAGAGCGGGATCAAAGGATCGCCCTCGAAGTACATCTGGGTGATCAGCCGCTGGGCGAAACCGGTCCCGAACACCGAGAAGTGGATATGGGCCGGGCGCCAGCTATTGACGCCGTTCGGCCAGGGATAGGCCCCCGGCATGACCGTGCGAAAGCGGTAAGCGCCGTCGGCGTCCGTTAGCGTGCGCCCGCAGCCGCCGAAGTTCGGGTCGATGGGCGCGAGATAGGTGTCGATCTTGTGGCGGTAGCGGCCGCCCGCGTTGGCCTGCCAGATCTCGACCAGTGCGTTCGGCACCGGTCGGCCGTTCTCGTCGACCACCCGACCGTGCACCAGGATCC